>LQNS02278091.1:23711645-23737168 GCA_001587735.2 Parhyale hawaiensis | reverse complement strand
GTGATGATTTTGTTGAGTTTCTTTTTAAGATTGTCGGTTGGATCTTTTTCTAACCTCTGAAATTTGCTGTGATCGTCGAGAATGCTGTCGAGTTTTGTTTTGTAGGTATCATAATTTAGCGGGACATAGTTGTTAGATTTATCGGCTTTGCGTACTATAATGTACGCAATGTACGCAATGCACCTTAACGCGCAATGAACTGGATAAATTTAGAAAGGTTGAGAAATTAGAAAAGAAAATGTTACCATCTCACTACTCTCTCTGACACCAGCATCCCCTATTATTATTCATCTTTTCCGTAGTATCGATAATTTACATGAAGATGTATATGCAAAATCTCACACTAGCCCTAACACTTCCCTGATCTGAATCCCATCGACTATACTCTAGCATTATTCCTGGCGGGGTCTATTTTTTAACGAAATTAATATAACCTTATCTTCATTCACTCAATTTTCATCATCTGAAAATAAATATTTCAACAAAGAAATGACTATATGGTCTTGGTTTATTTACTTCTTCAAATACTGTTCCATAGTGTAAGATAACTTGAACTACGTCGTACCGAAGAGACTCACCTGTCTGCAGCGTCAGAAGCGATTGATAGTTTCCACACTATGAATCGCACGCCCGATATTGAACACAAGCCGGGCATGTTTGAAAGTAACGGCAATTCGATTGATAGTATGAGAACGAGAGAAACATAGGTGTTATCTACGTTTCGCAAAATTCTATGAAATTTGTATACATTTGATTTGAAAACGAAATAATCTAAACTAAATAATCGAAATAATCGAAAATATGAATAACGCAAATACAACTCTGATACTGACGAATGAAAATATTTTAATATAAATAACCGATCAATGAAATCTCTTAACCTAAGTCGATGCGAGTTCTGCTTCCGTAGAATGTTAATGAAACACACGATATACAACGAACAGTTTATTGTTACTCTTATCACAGCATTAAATAAATGCTAGGAGACTAATCGATGGAAACGGTAAATGAATCTCAGCGAGAGTATCAAAACACATAATTAAATTCGTATTACAGAACAATGACAGCGAATGATGGGAAGAAACGTCATAGTAAATTGCAACTTGTTTGTAATCTATGTCCCAAACTCAAGACACTCTCGCGAAGCATTGTTATCAACATACAAAATTCATACATTGAGATAGGTCATCGCTATAATTTGTGCCGTGAGAAATTAAAAACAATGCCTCATCCGACCGTGATTTAAAATTCATAATTTTACACCATCGTGGATTTGGGATGTTCTCATTAAAAACACAACTCACGATCAATATTGATCGCAAACAAAGCTTTGGTATTGAAATTCAAGACACACGACTTGATCGAATTATAAAAGATTAATTTATGTTCTAATATACGGGTAAGTGGTTCAAAATGACAAGGCAGACTTTGCTTAATCCATGGAGAGATGTGGCCAGCATCATCCCGTAAACCAAGCAGGTAATAATCATTGTTACGTAATCAGCATTTTACACTTTTACCTTCGCATTCCCCAGCTCAGTAAAAGTTTGTGTACCGGTTAAGCACATCTTAGTCTACCCCAACTCTTACTTGCTATCTCGTTTCAGAGGCAATTACACCTTTTTTCAATTTTTATTTACAATAAAACTAAAGTGTCATTTGATTTCTGCTGCGGCATTCCACAACATTTCATCTCTTTCTAAGACCGATCCCTCCCCACCGCACTAATCCAATGCTTACCAATGCCCATTTTCCTCGATCAGCACATGACTTCAGTAGAGTCTTTTCTACAACTTCCTAGAACGGATGATAGAACTGCAAATGCTGCGGGTCCAGGCCGCAGCCAAAAAATCACTTAACCGATGAAACTGGTCATGCTATTGATGCTGCACCGTTGCAAGTGGAGAAGAATTATGCTATTAATGTAAGTTCACACTGGCGCTGTAGACTACAATTGTCCCATTGCCAGAAAGGGCCACCACCGCGATGTCAAAGATTAATTGATGCTATACGAAGAGTCATAGACCATTGTAAAAGCGTCATTGCGACTGGCTGCTATTCGTTGAAGCACGCAATTACATGGACGGAATATCAGGCCCAGGCCCATAGCAAAGCCAAAATCACGAAGATGGTAAAAATTGACGAAGTTTATGAAGCATCCTGGGTTATGCTGAAGGTACACTGCATCTGGTTGCTAGCTGCTCCGGTTCTCATCGATGAATCTCACATTCTTTGAATGAACCCAGGGCCCATTTTTTCGCAAAGAGGGGCTAAGATCTCGACGTTGAAGAAAGCAAGATTTTGTGGCACAGATCTTGGTATGGAAGAGTTACACATGCTGCCCAATGAAAGAAACTCGTAGCATGTTAACTGGCTACTGCGTCCGCAGCTGGAAGGTGACCTGCATATGAAAGGATGAGAATCATCTTTATACTCGAAACTGAAGCCTACCATCATTCGATATGACTAAACAGAAATAAAAAATTCTATAGGCAGAAGTGAGCTGAAACTGAAACATAGCGACCATGTCCTTATGGGTACCTAATAAAGTACATTTACTGATTTGAGGCAGTGATGACTTATTTCACTGGCGTACGCAAAGGGGGGGGGTCCACAGGGGGCACATGCCCCCCTCCCCCTTAGGCAAGTGCGGCTCAACATATGATGATGATAGAAATGTCAGAAAGAGTACCAGGATAGATAAATTTAGCAGTTATAATGCTCTATAGATGTAAAAATAGGTGACATATATGTTTGAAACGTAAGTCTAGTCTTACGCATATTTTCCTTTAGATAGTGGTAATTAAACACTAACAGAGTTGTCTTAGCTACACAAATTTATATTTGTAATTTTGACTTGTGTGCCTCTCCCGTCGCGCGCTGAACAGCCGGCAAAATTATTTCGACTCGAATCTTGCTTGGTTATCAGCAAAAGGTCTACAGAGTACAATCGCTTAGCTTCTTATTATGGTCTCCAGTAAAAAACCTAAGAATGTTCCGGTGCCGTACACACACACTGATAGAAAGAAAAAAAATCATTCAATCCGCGGAACAAAGTTGTGGCTCACCATACTACCGTAGGCAGAGACTGTTATCTCTGTTCCATTCATTATAACACACCGTCCGGCCGAGTGTGCCTCTCCTTGAAGCCATCAATATGTGAACCCATTGTGTTCTTAATAAAAGCTAATTATTATTATTAATATCATAAAATGCGAGCTACAACCATTGGTATTGTACACTCACTGCGCAAGTCATTATTGTCTTTCTTTAGTTTTAGGCAGCGCATGTTCAGTTCACACCTTAAAGAACGTTATGGGAATGATAGAAAACACAACTTCGTTTGTTACTCATTCTCAAAACCGTATGAACATCCTAGAAAATAACATCGAAAAAATAGAATACACCAAACCAGAACAAAAAAAAAAAAAAAAGAAATTGATTTCATTGCATCAGACAAGATGGGTGGGGCGACACGAAACTGTGTTACTTTGTTTCATGATCTCGCATTCATAATATGTAAGTATTCTTAACAATATACAGGAAAGTTCTCCAGATACTAAAATTTCTCTAGCAACATGCCATAATTCAAGAGCGCCACTACGAAATTTGACTTTATTATTGTCTTATAGGCCCTAGAATCATGTGGTATTGTCTTTGGTATAACTAAGCTTCTTTCAGTGCAGTTTCACGCCACAGTACAGAATGTAGCTTTAGTACATGACTTATGTCGTTGTGTGTCCGATCTCTACAATCATGCAGAGATCAATTTGAAGCTGTCACAGTGTGTTTAGTTCTGCTGAAGAAATTGCAAAAACACTTAAAATAATCGTCGAAAGACCTAAAATTCCTGGAAAATAGAAGCATCGTTCAACTTTTAAAATTTGTTGACTTTTTTGCTGAATTATTGATTGCTGAATTAAATAGCAGGTTTCCTCAAGACCATCCAGCGTCCGAAACAGCAGCAAATTATTCCGTCACGCGTTGAGTCATTGGGTATGGAGAACTTTGTAGCTGTAGCAAAGCTATTTTTGAAATCTCTCTAATCCAACAGCTCTTCGCAGCCTTCTTATGTTTTGGGAAACTACATGGATATAATCCCGATGAACCTAAATCAGAATCAGTACTAACTACTAAACTCATATATTGATGCATATCGACAATGTAGTCGCCACCCAAATATCCAAAAGCCTCTGCAAATTTCCGCTGCTTTCCCATTTACATGTTCCTGCGTGGAGCGTTTCGTCTCACAATTGAAGCTGCTGAAGACCGAAAATCGCTCAGTTATAGAAGACTAAAGTTTAAATTGGCTAATGCTTATGGCTATCCATAACGACAAAAAAATAAATAAATAAATAAATGTAGAGGACGTAATTGATAAATTCTCGAGAGCAAATCGCCGGCCCATGTTTCTGTAAACCATTAGCTTATTGCATGAGCAAATATTTCTTAATAAGATACGTCCACAGATAATGACGTTTATTTTTTTTTCGAAATTTAATACAGAAACAAGACAAAAGAGAAGGCATCATCTATTTTTTTTTTCCAAATTGGCATTCATGTTTCGTATCACTGGCCTATCTAGTACGAAGTTGCATGAACTAGTTAGTTTTGTATAAACTTTATGCTGTAGAAGGGGAAACATAATTAACGTGTAATTTCTAGAAATTAGCTCAACTATTATTGGTTTAAACGTTAGCAATTCCTCCTATTATTTTTTGTCACTCTAATATCTACAATTATTCTACATCTAATCCACTCTATTATCTGATCTATCCAATACTTTGCTTAGGATATACGTGTAATTTTTTGTACATATTATTATGGGATAGTGTTTCCCTTCAATTTCCCTTGAATCATAACATGAAATTAATTGAATTCTTTTTTTTTTATCATCATTGTATTAGCATGTAAGCATACATAACATAACTAATAATAATTTATTCAGTATATTCAAATAAATATATATATATATACGATCAGCTCTGATGGTGCCCCCCCCCGCCTTAAGAAAATCCTGCGTACGCCGCTGACTTATTACGGCTCTACTTATTTCTTCAGAGAGTAAACTGCTAACAATACTTCGTCTAAAGAAGCTTAGGTCCTGGAGCAGAGTGAACTGAATGGCTTTATTCTTTCAACGAAACAGGAAGTTGAAAACTGGTATTAAGAAACGAAGTTCTTGTTCGGCCACAGCAGCATCCTTGCAGGACTCTAGCCCTGCCAGTGCTGCGAGCAGGCAAAAGGGTTAACTGATCGCTACTCGTGCGTATGCTCTGCTTCAAGTGTTACGCGAAAAGAAGCTGCCAGTACCGTGTTCCAAGAGCCTTTCGCATAGGGTGATGCACCTCGCTCCATTGTTTCGGTCACCACCAGCAATATAAAAATTTCTGCCACACCCTTACCCCTCAATTGAATATTCAATTTCGGGTTGTCTCCAAATAAGTGAAGAGTAGTCGAGCTCGCCGAAAAACTGTCCCATTTTCCAGTACTTACAAGAATGTCCTGGCGCTCCTCAGTTGCTCAAGTCGATTACATGTTGGTCAGAACCTTGATGCGGAAACGGAAAAGGTTTTTCGCTTGCCGACTTGGGAGCCAATGTTCGATTTGCCGTCGGCACGTTGGGCAACTATTTCTGTGGAACAATAATCCTCTCTATAACACAGCTAATTTATACACTCTCAGTGCAGCCACCACCTGACAAATTATTCAGCAAAGTAATTTTGTTACTTTAATTGTAAATTAATAAGGAATTTAAAAGCAGAGATAGTTATAAATGATATAATATTAAGACGTTTCGGAGATCTGTTCCATCATCTGTTCTGAAAAATGCAAAGGCAGGGGTAAAAACTTTTGCAGCAAACTATACAAAATAGGCTTGGTAAGTTAGACTAAAATAAAAATTATCTATTAACTAGCTTCAAGAGATAAGAACTATTGGTGCTATTGAGGTAGGTCAGGTTTTAGTTTGTGGATAAAAAAGGATTTTAAAATTCTTAATTCCATATCACTATTGGCAGTCTCTAAAACACTAAAACTATGTAATGACACACGTGCACCACACTGTTCAGCATGCTGCAGGCCTGACGAATGAGGAGGATTGGCCAACGTGTTCCCCGTACGAAAACTCCGCCCACCGTGCTCAGCAACTCTGGCGAATAGGCAGCGTGACGTCATGCCGACGTACACAGATGGGCACCGCCCACAACTAAATTTATATACCAGAGAAGAGTGTAGCCGAGTGAGAAGAGCATCCATGTACCGGAAAATGTAGCAATTTTGAAAATATTAACCAGCATTGAATACGGTTTTACAGTATTAAAACATTGAGTAAAAAGTGACACAAGTTTTTTGCTTAATTTCTCCGCAGGATAGCCGAAGTATGGCAATGAGTAGTAAGGCATGAATAGGCCATCCTGATTATGGGATGCATCAGGGGAGTACATTTTGATGGAAATTTTTTGATTTGAGAAGCGATTAAATTAAGTGGAAGGCCATTGTTGGGAACGAAAGAACGTAAACCGCTAAACTCAGAGTGGATTTTTTCAAATGTAGATGATAAACGGTATGTTCTAGATCGTAAAGTTTCAATGCTGTTTAGCTTAAATCGAATGGCGGAGAAACTCCACTCCTGCATACACCGCAAGCCTCGCTTCACGGGTCTTGGCTCCAGTTTTTTTCCAGTTTCTCCGCCTTTCGTTTTAACCTAAACTGAAACCCGACCTCAGTAGCACCTGATAGTTCCTATTTCTTGAAGCTAGTTAATAGATAATTTTATTTTAATCTACCGTATCAACCCAGTTTTGCATAGTTTGTTGCAAATGTTTTTTTACTTCTTACTTTGCATTTTTCAGAACTGATGATGGAGCAGGTATCCCACACGTCCTAATGTGATACCCTTTTAACTATTGTCTTTGCTGTTAAATTCCAGACAAATTAAGTCACAATTCATACGAAACAGACAAAAATATTTTAAGATATACGTACATTTAGTTTGCTGGTAACTTTCTCTGCCCCCGGTGCTTTGGTGACATCGAAAGCTTATTTAATCTGAATCCTTTCACGCTACTTCAAGTTAATATTGTGATGTAATGCTGCTCTGGTGACTGTCGATGATTCAGAATAATTAACCATTATTTATTCTTGCCTTTTCAGACAAAACAACACATCAGACGCACCAAAAATGCGATTCATAAAATGCTGCAGCTGGCAAAGAATAGGTTGCTAGTAGCAGCTAATGCTGAGTCATTGGGAGCTAAAAATTAGCTGAAAGAATAAAACAACCCTGTTAGTTTAGCACATCTTTTGCAGGCAGTTTTACACTAACAAATGTTAACTTCACTTCACATTCCTCTGCCTGATACTATAGTCTGACCATTTTATCAAGGCAGTTCGGTAGTTCTATTGCGGTGCCAATTCTGTGGGTATTTCTGAAATATCTCTACGTACAGGTAGTAGGCGGGACTAAGATATGGGTCGAACAAAATCGAACAAAATCTCAGGAATACCAATATAATTGGCAACGCTATAGAGGAATTGGACCATGGCCGAACTGCCTTGATAAAATGGTCAGACTATAATAGTATAATAATTATATTATGACAGGAACTCACCTCTCTCGGAACCAGGCGACCCAACAAGGTCTGCAGAACACGTGCTGGCAGCTGTCCAGTATCGCGATGTCCGACTCGGAGGTGAGATTTTCCGCCAAGCAAATCCCACACTGGCTGTGGTTTCGCCTCACTAATTCCACTATATTCTCTGCCTTTAATTTCTCAATAAATTTGCCACCCTTATGGTTACTCCAGCAGATGTGAGCAAATTTTTTGAGTACGTCAAGCTTCTTGAAAATTTGTTCTAAATTGTGATGCCGAAAATTTTCCATGTTTCTACTTCGGATGACGTACGCTTGGTAAACTGCAGATCTACGCATCCTTGCCACGTAACCTTTAAAGGAATCTACTGAGACACATAAGTAGTAGAAGACCCTGAAAGAGCGAATATTGCGAGTATCCAGCATTGCGGTCAGGATAAGTTTCGCTGTGAGGAGACTCGCGTGTATTGATTCTTCATCAATGAACAACTCCAGAGAATTGGGTCCAATTCGGTTCATAAAGATTACAAATGCTCTATGAAGCTGGTCAAACATTGTGTCTAAGATGCCTTCGTCACAACACCGGAGGATGTAGCGCAAGTTGTCCAAAAAGTTCATAGAAGGATGCAGATGCCACGGTCCAGCCACTTCGTAGCCGCGCTCTTTATTTCGACTGCTGTTTTGCCACTTCTGAAACTAATGAGAGCAGGTGTTAATTGGTGCGAGTGCAGCAAGCAATTTCAGCGGTATTCTACATACATCTGAACGCAACATCCCCGTGGCTGGGGCCTATCCACACTGTAATAAAGTAGGCATTACCAATAGTTAAAATAGGGACTAGACCTCTAGCGACATTCTCTTAAATAACTAATGTACACTACTATCAGACATGACGGAAGAAATTCTACGTTGGCGTATCTTCAGCGTTTACGCTTGGGCGACGCTTTGGCTATGGAAGATGCGTACATCCAACATGGCTTTGACGTGATCTTCCATTGAAGGTGAGATTATGTTGATCCATTCAACTGTGATGGCACTTGGGTAGCTTTCTTCCTGAATGGCACTGAATTACTGAAGTAATGATGCAATTTCTGATTGCCACTGGCTTTACAGAATCTGTAGGAGAAACAATTCTCTACAAGTTACCTAGAGTCATACTGATGGCCTATAAGTAACAGTTTCTAGCTTTGACAATAAGTTGTTTTGCATCATAATTAACATTGAGCGATCAAATTATTTGTGATGTTGCTTGGCAGAGGTACTAAGTAAGTCTTATATAGACAATCGTTCAATGACTATTGGAGTGCTTTGATGTTAGAATAAGAACAAATGCATGGAATATTCTTTATAAAGCGGCCCACATTGTTGTATAAACACTTTTATCGAGCTACTTAAATTTACCGCAAGCGTCCCGTAGGCAGTTTACATCATCCACCTTGTCAACTGGAATGAATTGCTTTCATTGTTGATTGAATAGCAGCCTAGAAAGACGTTAACGGCAAAATTTGACGCCAAAACGTACATATAAATGCGACCATTATTAGCGAATACACTTTACCTAAAAACTAATATGTAACTGATAACCTTTGATAACAAAATGTTAAACTTAATTTCATAGTCACAACTCTTGGTGGGATATTGTAGAATACACTCACAGGAGGTCTTCTCTAACCGCATACACGCAATGATGCCATAAAATTAAGTGTGGAAAAATCAACACTGCGCTAACCGTACAAACTGAAAATTAGCAACCCGTTGCTAACAATGGAAAAGTACTTTGAGAAATGCAAGGGTTGTTCCAAAGTAAAGTCTCTTACTTTTTAACTCAAAAATTGAAGAGGAACGAATATGGAAGTTACACAATTAAAATGGGCTACCTTTGTGATCCAGAATATAATTTTCTATGCAGTCGACACCATCCTCACTGCACTTTTGTCAGCGATGAGTGCAAGCCTTGATGCCTCGGTCATAAATTTGAGCACCTGCCGTGGCGGTCCTTTTGATTTTACGGCTGCGATTGCGGTGTTGTTGTCGATGAAACCTGCCCATGCTAAAAGTCCTTCAAAGGTTTCAACGAGTGGTAGTCTGACGGTGCTAGTTCGGGACTATACGGTTTTTTGAGACAGCACCGTCCATCCGAACATTGTCACACATATCGTGGTCTTCAAATTTGTGTGAAGTCGAACGTTGTCGGGTTGCAAACGGAATGTCTTCTTTTTCTCTGGCCGTACACGGGCAATCCAGCAAGAGTCGACAGTCACCCTTGATTCTAAGAAATCCGGGAAGATCGAGGCACACTTTGTTTCTCGGGGTTGGGGCTGCGCATAGGCGTCCGGAGCGCATTTTTTCACGCACATCTCTCACATGTCGCCACTCTGAAATCGATGAATCCATCTCCTAACCTGTACTGATATCAACAGCATCGGCTTTGTAAACGTTCACCACGTGCCGGTGAATGTTGATTGGTTCAATTTTTCTGCATGGACAAATTTAATGACGCATTTCTGCTTCTGACGACGTCCATGACAGAAATTGCTCTCTTAGAGTGTTGCACTGTCAATATATGTAACAGAGAGATGAAACTTCTAGATCATGAGTGAATAAATTCAGTCATCATGGCAATGCAATTAACGATCTTCTCAGATGCCTTCGTGCAGAATCTAGTCTACAATATAATAAAGACCGATGGAGATGTGTATGTATCTGTTTGTTAATGTGTTTAATTATTGGTCTATCTGCCCATTTTCTGTCAGGCTTTAAGAAAACAGCTTGGTGAAAAATGGGCCCGTTGGAGACTGTGGTCATCCTTTCAAGCTTCACTGAGAATTAATTGGTACAAAATAGGCCAGGTTGCCACGTATCTTAAGCTGCGACAGATAAAATTCAAACTCTGAAGGTACCTAAAGCTTCTCTTAACCCTGCCATAGAGTCTGATTTGTACGAGATTACCTTCTCCATATATCGAAACTGGGGCAAGATATAGAACGACCTTATATTTGAATGCACTTCGTGCATTACCGAAGTTTAAATCAAAGCACTGAAGATATCTGAAGCTTCCATTTGCACTCTTATGCATCTTGATTCTTAGTTTCTGCCCACAGATAATTTTGTCGCATCAGCTAGTCTTCCAACTTGGATGAAATCGTCTACGGAACAGGTTTCACTACGCAAATATAGGCAAATATGATATCCTGGTTTATCCCTAGTAACGAATGGAAACAATTATTGCGAGTGTTGCTGAAGTGCCTACAAAAAGTAATTAATTTTCTCCATGTCAAAGAAAGAAAAGAATCGTGAGTTTTGATGCTGAACAATTACTAGGAAGCCGAAAACGCTCATCTCTATGATATTTTAAGCTGACAATAATTGTATTAACGAAAGTATGATCAATGAAGAAGGATCATCACAAATTCTTCGCTGCCATTGACTGCGCTGGCACTGTAGCAACAATAAGAGGTATAACTTCTAGAACAACCATCGTACTTCAAACGATAATTGTTTCAAACATACAAAGCACAATTGAACGAGAACGCACTTTAAAGTACTCATTACCAGCATATGTGCAAACTAGAGCACTCTGAGAGAGCATACCTCCGCCAAGCGAGGCAACGGTAGCAAAAAAAATCAAATTGGATTTGAAACCATAATTTTCTTTATAATAAAATTCCAAAAGCTTATCATTTGTACCTTTTGATAGTAATAACAGCTTGTGCAATTTTCTTGAAGATCCGTCCATAACTTTTTGAGTTATACTGCTAATAAACGTTATGACAAACATGAGTCTAACATACAAACGAACAAACCGATCCGCACCAAAATCAAATCATTTATATCTTTTAACATTACTAACAACCCCTACAAATTTCATAAAGATCAATTTAATATTTTTTTAGTTATTGTTCTAACAAGCATAAAATTAAAAACAGTGATAAACGAATGAGCGAACAAACGGATTATTGCCAAAATTCGGTCATTTACTTTTTGTTATATACCTAACAAGTCATGTTAATATAATCAAAATCCATCTAAATTTTTTGAGTTATGGCGTTGAGAAAAATGAGGTAGACAAACAAACAAACAAACAAACGGATGGACATATCTTCACCAAAAGTTAATCATCTATTCCACCTAACATACCTGACAATCCCTGTAAATGTCATTCAAATCGGTTCAGAACTTTTTGAGTTATCTTGGTTTCAGACAGACATACAAACACGACGAAAACTTAACCTCCTTGGCGGAGGTAAATATGTTTACAATACCCCACATTCAACCTTACTTGCGGCAAGAGATATCTGCTTTTCTGGAAAGTTCGCTACTCAATGTTCCTGTACTCTGTGCTCAAGCATGAAGCTCAAAGAACAACCTTAAACCATCTGTTCCTTCCATATTTCATAGTGAACGTATGGGATAGACTCCTCTCCATCGTTTGCGGTGCGGAGACAGTCAATGCGTATAAATATTATCTTGGCATACATTAGGAGAGAGACCCTCCGCAGCTAAGAACATCTCCTCGTGGCTTCACAAACTCTTAACGGCCGAGGCTTCGGAGGCCACCTTAATCCATAAGGTTTTCTTCTATCCCAACTAACTTGACGTCTCTAAGCTCCGTAGATCTGCAGCTATAAATCGTGTTTGCATGATCGTCTCTTTGCCTGAGTTTTTTCCTTGTTCATCCTTTTTTCCTCAGTCATCCAAAGATACTGACTTAATGGCAATAGCTCATACAGGGCNAACTTGACGTCTCTAAGCTCCGTAGATCTGCAGCTATAAATCGTGTTTGCATGATCGTCTCTTTGCCTGAGTTTTTTCCTTGTTCATCCTTTTTTCCTCAGTCATCCAAAGATACTGACTTAATGGCAATAGCTCATACAGGGCCGGGGCGTACGTCCCGGAGACTCTCTGGGAATGGGCCTCTTGGTCTGTCTACTGCCGCCTGTCTCATCTAATCTATTGGACTAGGCATAATCATAGCATTTATACATTGTACTACTATATTCCGTTCTTTGTAAGTACTGTGAGTGCGCATTCGTAGATTACTTTGTGCCATGCTAATGGAAAACCATAAAAAAAGGAAAAATATGTGTATAACTACTAGCTATGTCAGATCTATTTAGTTTATTTCCTTTTATACTGCCTATGTCGTCACTCACACAAATCGTTACTGAAGAAGCAATGGATCGCATGTTAAATCAACATTAAACACTCGTGAACAGCACTAAGCACTCAAGGATGATGGTCTGATAAATACTAAATATTTTCCACTTAACACTCACAGACTGTTGAGTATCGTACTCAAGTGTTTAGTACGTACTACACTCAAGTTTCAAATGATATATCAGGGCATTTTCCAAGTGCATACTTAGCATATCGCAAGTGTGCCTCGTATAGCACTTAAGCATTTGTTTCTTGTGGTTTGTCACGCAAAGCAGTTGTTTATTTTGTACCATGTTAAGAAAATATAACAAATGAATGTACCACTATCCTCCAACTCTACAGCCTTTTTACTGGCATCAGCCATACCGACTCCAAGGAAGCTGTAACTAAAAAATCATGAGCTACGATACTATGTATAAAACTCAAGTTTTAAGCAGAAGTACCCTAATATTGGCTTTCTATTTCTAAGTAAGTAGAACTCTGACGTTGACCGATGATTATTAGAAGTACATATACTATCGGGGAATGATCTACCACTGTTCCAACGTTTGTGACTATCCTGAACTATCTTAACTTAACCGATCTAATTTTGGTCTTTATTGAATACTAAACCAATGCCCGTATGGTCACGGTACCATTAAAATAATATGCTGTAGGCCGTGTGCAGTTTATTTGATTCGGTGGTGTATAGGTAACTCACTTGTTGGAACCATTGCGTGTGTGGGTATTACAAGAACAGATATCGAACGCGGGCAATACTTCCATATTTATCAGTTGGTTATGGCAGCTCAATCTCTACAGAAGACTTGCATGAATTGCAGTCCAAGAGTTGGACCCGAGTCCGTTTCTGCAACCGGAAGAAAAGGAAGCTAAGTAAATGATGGGACTGCAGGGCTACTTTGTAAATTATAGAAAGCTTTCTATAATTTCAAATCACTAATCACCATTTCTACTTTCAACGTTGTAAGTTTTGTTGTGTCTTCCATAAGCATCACTTATATTTATCAGAATGGTTCTTTCTACGCTGCCTCATCTGTTCTGGTCCGTAAAAATGAATAAACGTATCATAAATTAATAATGCAATGACATATACCGTGGCAATAATAAAATTTGTGAGCAGCAACTGGATAACCAAAGAAAAATTTGCATTTTAATTAAACAAATTCTAAGCATAAGCATGTCACCATTACACTGTAAAGACTGCCAGCGTACAGACACAACCATGCAGCTGCCATAAAGACGAAATTAAAGAAATCATGATAACCTGACAGTCAACATTTTTCAGGAAGGAGTGAAGTTATGTTTTAGCTTTTAATAACTACAGAGAAATATTTTAACATATTAGAANACTGCAAAGACTGCCTGCGTACAGACACAACCATGCAGCTGCCATAAAGACGAAATTAAAGAAATCATGATAACCTGACAGTCAACATTTTTCAGGAAGGAGTGAAGTTATGTTTTAGCTTTTAATAACTACAAAGAAATATTTTAACATATTAGAAATTTTGTGACGAAGCATTGTAATAAATCTTTTACACTGCAGAAATTAAACTGCTTAACAGGCATTTTTAAAATTTTGTTCAAATACAAGTGCTGCGCTCATAAGTGTCAGTGTTAAGTATTCGGTCCTCTGCATACCAAAGCTGAGGTGTAGCACTCGAGAAATAGAGGTACTAGCGAGTTGTTAGTGCGGTCCTTCAGTTTAAAATGTAGTTTGATCGTTATCATCCGATTCACGATGAATAAACACAATTCACAACTAAATTGTATGCTGGGTTACTCTCACCATACCAACTTTTTTGAATCACAATTGCAGTTATTTGATCCGTTCTCAGCATTTTCGCAATTCTGATTACTTTTCACTATTGGTAAAACCGAATCGTATATGAAACGTGTAGGTACTAAGAGCTTGACTCACCCGTCCTTCACCAATAATCTTCTTTTTCAAGTTGCATTGCGCTGCCTCAATGGAAGTGATGAGATTATTCGCCTCTACGCTGAACATTCTCTTGTTTTCATACGACTTTGCCATGCGTCGCTGTGCAGCACTTCCAGCCGAGTCTCAAACTAATGCGTTCCAAATCTCTGCCGCGATGAGAGCAAGGAATACCCGCTGCTTGCTCTTCCTGCAACGGCAGTACGTTAATTTTGTTACGAGAGTGAGAGACAAGTTGTTAGTAGTAGTTGATCCAGAGACTTTCCTCCCGGTAGCCAGTTTGAGTTTAGAGCCGCAGCAATAACGCAAATTAAAACTGTTCAAATATTATTGTGCGTTTCGTTTCAGTGCTACTCTCTCTCCTTCGCGTTCCGTACACGTCGCCGGGGCGGCCTTCTGCCCATCACACACATGGCTAAAAAAGAAGTGGCTAAGTTTCTGGAAGTGAAATCACGTAATGAATAATGAAACGCTTCACCAGATAATTCATGAACTGTGAGGCAAATTTATTTCCTGGACGAATCATTAAAATCCGGGACCGTCCCGGAAAAACCAGGGCCTGAAAACTCAAAGCATGCAGGTCAGGTCGTCAGTTGCGAGCTCGTACGCTATTGCACGGCGACAGGCTTGGATGCTGCGCCATAACGGCTAAAGCATTTGTGGTTTTAGCTCAATTTCGCAAGATCTGATTACACTAGTCTGCATTGTTTTATAAGTTTAACGTATACCGTAAAACCTGATTTTAGTCTAGTTTTTTGCACTGAATCTAATGTTTATGCTCATTTTACCTAATCAGGTCAAGTTTTTACGATACAGTATAAGCACATATTGAAAATATAAAATTATAATTTATTCATTGATGAATGAAACATCATTGCGAATGTAGGACTGATTTAGTCAAGGGAGACTTACAGCATATTTTCTCGAATTATAGAGAAGTCCTTCACGTATGTTTTGCAACAGATACTAGGAGCAACTTAATTATCCGGGTCCTCTAGCTTAACTCCAAATTAAGGTTGGTGAGTGGGGTTGTGACTATGCATAATATGAGTATATGTTTCAACAAAATGTAGTGATTTGACTACGATTTCTTGCATGGCCTATGCATACACTACACTTCATTAGTATAAACTATGAAATTCAAATTCAGTCATACACTTCGATAGAATATGCGTACATATTTTAAAAGTCATAACCCTAGTTATATGCCTTCTTCATAAAATATACGATTTTCGCTTGACGGTCAGCAAATCGCATGTACACAGATATACCAAATGTATTACGTTAGTGCTCAAACTTCAGATCCGTTGTAATGCATTTATAGAGCTGAAAAGATAAATGCATTAGCTACACTCCGAGGGCACAAACTACCACGAAGCAACGCGTTGCTATGAAAGATAAATGGAAGACGGAGATATAAACGAACGAGCGGATCATCACCAAGACTTGATCACCTATTGAGTGGCAAACTGGAGATCCGTCCACAACTTTTGAGTTTCGTGGCTTAAAGTCAGAAAAAAAACAGAAGAACAGACAGGTAGCGCGTGATTAGCGGGAGCAAAAGTAGAGCCTGTAAATGCTTAGATGATATCGGCATTTTGGAAATCTCTACTGGAATAAATATCGAGTACATCACCGAAACCAGATCTGACCGAAGAGAAGGAGCGGCATTTTTTAATCAGTATGGAAAAGATCCTAAATTAGACGGCAAGCCAAAGACAACTGAATAAACTTTTGACAGCTGAACCAGTGGATTACCCAGCGTAGTTTTTTGAGGTTAGACTTCTAGTCGACTTTCCTGGGGATATTTTGCATGCTGACTTCTAATATTATGTCTTCCACATTATTCAATCAGGTGAGAAAGTCGTGCTATAGCACCTGTTAAGAGGTACTGGGAGGTTACTGTTGGTGGCTGAAGCGGGACGTCGCAGCCACTAAGCACTGCAGCAGGTCTGTGCGACAGCTTTTTATGCATGTTTAGTTGGAACGTGAAATATGTAAATGACACATTTTGGTAAAGTGTGTTAGGGTTAAATTTCTTATTTTGTATTTAAAACATAAATATTAGGCTAAAGTACAAGATATTTGCATTTCTGTAGGTGCCATGGTGTAACAACCTGACTTGCTGGGGCAAAATGGATGGCATTTGAGGAATCAGCACACAAGCTACATTAAGACTCAGCTAAAAAAAACTTCCAAGTCAGGAAAAAATATTCAAATGCAACCAAGTATTATATCGCTTGCAGGATAAAGCGGTTTTAGCTCATGGTAAATTGAAGATGAATACTAGAGCACTCTGAGAGCGCATACCTCCGCCAAGCGAGGCAACGGTAGCACAAAATTCAAATTGGCTCTGAAACCATAATTTTCTTTGTATAAACTCGAAATCTAATCATTTGTGCCTTTTAATAACAGCTTGTGCAATTTTCTTGAAGATCCGTTCATAATTTTTTGAGTTATACTGCTAACAAACGTCAAGACAAACATGAGTCAAACATACAAACGAAAGAACCGATCTGCACCAAAATTTAATTATTTATATCTTTTAACATTACTAATAACCCCTATATAATTCATAAAGATCCATTCAATATTTTTTGCGTTATTGTTTTAACAAGCATAAAGGTAAAAATAGTGACAAACGAACGAACGAACAAACGGATTATTACCAAAATTTATTCATTTACTCTTTGTTATATATCTAATAACTCATGTTAATTTCATAAAAAATCCATCCATAACTTTTTGAGTTATGGCATTGAGAAAAATGAGGCAAACAAACAAACGGATGGACATATCTTCAGCAAAAGTTAATCATCTGTTTCTTCTAACATACCTAACAATCCCTGTAAATTTCGTCCAAATCGGTTTAGAACTTTTTAAGTTATTTTGGTGACAGACAGACAGACTTAGAGACAGACAGACAGACAGACAAAGACGATGAAAACAGAACCTCCTTGGTGGAGGTAATAAAGAAGTAACCATAATCTGAACTGGCACAACGATACTTGTTTAAGCGACTGTACGTTCCACGTGTACATAACTACGAGATGCTTTGAGTTTTTAGTCTCCAGCCACTGCTTACCCAAACCCAGAAGTTCCAGCGAACGTTCAATAATGTTTCTAATTTCCAAAAATATTTCCTAGTTATGGAAATGTGCACATAAGGGGAGTTTTTTTTCTTCATTCCGCTGCTTAGAAATCAGAAACCTGGTAGTTCTCACTCTACTTTTGAAAATTCAACGCCGTATTTTTTTGCTTGTTCTTATATGTTATCGCATTTGTGTTGCAGAGTCTTCGCCTTTACGTGAAAAATAATTAGAAATATGAGGTTATAGTTAATTTACTCCGTACCTTACTAGCACCTGCCTTCTGAAAAAATACTTTTATACACACATCTTAGAGCACAATTATTGTCTGCAACTTGCTCTTTCACATCTGCTTACGTAATTAGACATACGGGACTATAAATATTCAAGCACATCTTTTCACTGATGAAATGAAACAAGGAAGCAGAGAAACGTTCTTCTTTTCGTGGTTTTGTAAAGCAGACAACTAAGGCGAGGCCACAACCTACTTGTTTGACGCTCATATTCAAATTAAGCCCTTGCAAACTGTTACACATCTCTGTTGATCATGAGAGCAAACATATACGATCAGAAGGAATAAAATATTGGACTAAAAGCTACAGTGAACGTCATTACAGCTTCAGTGAGTGTATAAGATTGCAGTATAATTTTAACGGAAATGGCACGTGGTGATGGCAACCATAAATCAGGGAAATAAACTCCCATTTCTTTAGTTACGAATCCAGGCAGTTATAAAAATCTGCAGTGCAACACTGATCGTGCCACGTGCCTAGAAGAAGCGCATATAGGTAGTGTGTGATCTGAAGCAATGGTGAGCCACATAGCACCGGCTAATGCGTAACAGAAATATCAAACTTTAGTTCTAATTACAACTCACAGCGTCAAAAGAAGCACCAATGTAACAAAGATCACAGTGAGCACTGAGAAATATGAAGCCCTACAGTTCACTGGTCTGCTTAGATACGAAGATCCAACCGCAATATTCGATATAGAGATCTTCATCTGAGATTATATCAGTACAGCCTATAGGTCGCTGGCTCCATAAAAACACACAAAAAATTTCCCATGGAATGAAGGGGTGCATAGGGAGGCTTAAGATGGCTGACATGATAACATGGGCAGCATCAAATAACACAACGCTTATGCTTTTAACTACTACAAAGAGTTTACCGAGTCACTTTTTTACATAATTTCAGTTTCTCAAATTTTGAGAAATAACTTGCATTATTTCAGTACAGGAAGTCAGCAATATCTTAAATCTATGCTAATAGACAAGAAATTATACTTTCCAGAATTGAAACTGTGACCCGTTTTGAAAATCTCCACTAGTTTGAAGGCTCCGTGAGCTTTCCTCCTTCAGACGTGTGCAATTATATGAAAACTATACTTAATTTAACTGCTGTGGGTCGTCAAAAACATAAGCAAAAGCTTTAAGTGCACTTGCGAATTTTCGACTACTGTTTTCACTATCGACGCGACGCTCTAGTCGGAGATACGTTGCAGCGCTGTCTGCTTGCTGCACTTCCGATTTCAGTGGTCGGGATAGCTGGTGTAACCGAAATTGAATGCACGAATCAAATATCTTTTTCCGCGCCGCAAAAAAGGAGAGACACAACGTCAAGTTATATATATATATATTTTTATTTAGATCAGAGGCAGGTTGTCTATTGTACTGCTTTCTTATATCTATTTTCCATTTTGTTTATCATTCAAAGAGATAAACATCAGATAAAGTTGAGGCCATGTAGTATCTCAATCTTTTTATTGAGTTATATTCTAAAGAAACTGAAACAAACATATCGTCAAACACACAAACGGATGAAACGATAACCAAAATATGGTCGTTTGTGTCCTTTATGTTTATAACAATTACTACCCATTTCTTATTCCTTTAATTAAATGTACACCTTTTTTGCTCAGCCTTGCAACTTTTGGAGCGAGTTGAGTAGGTGGAGTGGTCGTCAGTTCTGTGGTAGCGGTTCTAGGCGCTTGAACTCTTTAAGTTATTTTCTTAACAGTTGGTGTTTATGCCGCATAACAAGTTGGTTTGTATATATATTATATATATATACAGCTATCGTTAGTGCTGTCAAGCAAAGATCGTGATATTATATTACTCCCTCCATACAGTAAATTTATATTTGCTCTCAGTTCACGGCGGACAAAGTAAATTGTTCAAAGAAGCTGAGGAAAAAACCGCTGGAAGGAGGAGAGACAAGAGAAGGAGGCAGTGCGAATAATATCAGCACAGAGGAGGTTTACAACTCAAGTAAGCCACACAGGTGTCGGAAATGTTTGCTGACTTTGACCACAGTCTCAGAAAACGGAGCTCCGGCGCTGGAAAGAAAACGTCGATTGTGAACGTTTGTGTTTCGATTCCGCTCAGTTGCCCTCGGGCTCGTAGACCGTGCAGTCCCTTGAACAAGCATCGTTGTGTATAATACTGGGCTGCATTTGATTTTTTTTTTTCGTGACGTGGATGTTTCCTTTGCTGACTCCTAACGTATTTTATGTGCTGATTCTATAAATGTTATCTACTTACCCAATCAAATCAAGTCTTTACACCATGGAACTTACTAAATATCTACTACTTTAGCTCCATATTTTTATGCCAAATACAATATAAAAAAATTAACTATAACACATTGGATCAAAATGTGTCATTTACATCATATTTCAGAATTCCAACTATATATGCATTAAAAGTTGTCGCAGAGACCTTCCTCGGTGGTTAGCCGGTGGGACGACCCGCTTCAGCCACCAACTGGAGAATAACAAATGCTATAACACGACATTCTGACTTGATTGAGCAATATGGAAAATATAATAGAAGTCTACATGCAAATACCTCGAGAAAAGTCGACTCGTATTTCAACCCCAAAATTTATGCAGTGCAATGCGTTGGCTTGCATTTAATTTTTTTCAGAGGTTAGGGGTTTGCCGTCTGATTTAGTGACTATTTTCTTCATGCTGAATTTTGAAATTGCGCTCCTTCTCTTCGGTCAGATCTGGTTTCGGTGATGTACTCGATATTTATTCCAGTAGAGATTCCAAAATGCCGATATCATCTAAGCATTTACAGGCTCTACTTTTGCTCCCGCTAATCACGCGCTACCTGTCTGTTCTTCTGTTTTTTTTTTTCTGACTTTAAGCCACGTAACTCAAAAGTTGTGGACGGATCTCCAGTTCTTTATGTAATAGGTGATCAAGTCTTGGTGATGAACCGCTCGTTCGTTTATCTCTCCGCATTCCATTTGTCTTTGATAGCAACGCGTTGCTTCGTGGTAGTTTGCGCCCTCGGAGTGTAGCTAATGCATTTATCTTTTCAGCTCTATAAATGCATTACAACGGATCTGAAGCTTGAGCACTAGCGTAATACATTTTGGTATATCTGTGTACATGCGATTTTCTGACCGTCAAGCGAAAATCGTATATTTTATGAAGAAAGCATATAACTAGGGTTGTGACTTGCAAAATATGCACGCATATTCTGTCCAAGTGCATGACTGAATTTTAATTTCATAGTTTAAACTAGTGAAGTGTATGCATAGGCCATAGGCGTCATATTTACCTGCGCCAATGAGGTTATGTTTTCATCGTGTTTTGTCTGTCTGTTTTTGTGTTTGTCTCTCTGTCTGTTACAAAGATAACTCAAAAAGTTTGGAATCGATTTGGATGAAATTTACAGGGATTGTTAGGTATGTTAGGAGGAGCAGATAATTAACTTCTGGTGAAGATATGTCCATCCATTTGTTTGTGTGTCTGCCTCATTTTTCTCAATGCCATAACTCAAAAAGTTATGGATGGATTTTGATGAAATTAACATGAGTTGTTAGGTATATAACAAAGAGTAAATGACCAAATTATGGTAATGATCCGGTAGTTCGTTCGTTTGTCACTGTTTTTAATTTTATGCTTGTTAGCAAAATAACTCAAAAAATAATAAATAGATCTTTATGAAATTTATGGAGGTTGCTAGTAATGTTAAAAGACATAAATGATTCAATTTTGGTGCCGATCGGTTTGTTCGTTCGTATGTTTGACTCATGTTTGTCATAACGTTTGTTAACAGTATAACTCAAAAAGTTATGAATGGATCTTCAAGAAAAATGCACAAGCTGTTAGTACTATCAAAAGGCACAAATGATTAGATTTGGGAGTAGATACAAAGAAAATTATGGTTTCAGAGCCAATTTGCATTTTCTTGCTACCGTTGCCTCCCTTGGCGGAGGTATGCGCTCTCAGAGTGCTCTAGTTTATGTAAGAAATCGTAGTCAAATCACTAGATTTTAGTGAAACATATACTCATATTATGCATAGTCACAACCCCACTCACCACCCTTATTTCGGAGTCAAACTAGAGGACCCGGATAATTCAGTTGCTCCCAGTATCTGTTACAAAACATACGTGAAGAATTTCTCTGATTCAAAAAAATATACTGAAAGCTTCTCTTGAGGAAATCAGTCCTATATTTGAAATTTTTTCTTAGATTAGATAGGCGGCAGTAGACGAACCAACAGGCCCACTCTCAAAGAGACACCGAAACTTGCGTCCCGGCCTTCTAAGAGCTATTGCCATTAAGTGAGTAGGATATAAACGACTGGGGGAAAGAGAAGAAAAAGAAAAAAAAAGGAGATTAGGGAGAAGAGTCTCAGCAAAAGTGACGATCACCAATGCAGGAAATTATGATCAATAGCCGCTGATATGCGGAGATAAAGATGTCAGACAGTGTAGTTGGAGCGGAAGAGAGAAGAAAACGGATTAAAAAGATGATTTTCATTCATCCAAGAATAACATCAAATTACCGGCATCTCAGGTAGGCCACATTTCGAGGATGACGGCAGGGAACGTTTCCCTATCATCATCCTTGGCCACCGACACCGGCTGATCCTTAATTAAAGAAGGTGCTGAAACTAAGAGCGAGCGTTTCGTCTCCATACTACAGTACCTGCTCAGTACGACATTGCCTCCTTGTGTAGTTATCTCTGACATCAGGCAGGTGTTTGAACTAGCCAGGTACGAGGTCAAGTCGCTGCCGTAAAAAAATTCTATCGGGAAGGTAATACAATGATCGACACGTGTCTACCGGGTGATGTGAGACAGAAGCGGAAGTGCAGCACTCGGTACTAATATACCTGTAAGATTGATAAGACACGTGCAATTGGGCAGCGAAATTGAACCTTCAAAGCTTGACTTGTTCAAAAGCTTACGCAAGAGCCTGGTTTGTAGCCGCTGAACTGAGTTTCGGGCATTGACCCTCTGTGTATAAATTAAGTTACTGTGTATCCTTCAGCCTTCCAGGCACTCAATCTTACACAGTAAATAGAGTTTTCTGTCGGCTGCACGTAATCGCGTAGATTCTAACACATGTAACCAGAGCCTGGCACGATGGCCATCGTTGATTATACGATGGCCATGGTGTGACGACGATCGCCATTGGAAAAACTACGATTTTACGATGAAACATCGCAGAAATCCATCGGCGATAGCGATGGTCCGACAAAATTGTATCGAATATTTGGCGATGACAATTTTTTTTCCGCCGGCGATGGTGTTATGAAGAAGAACTGGTCCAATGAAATGGCTGAACATCCCATCGGCGATGGCATACGATGGGCATCGTCATCGGTTGTACTTCAGATGCCGATGAAGTAATGAAATAATGCTAAACACTATTGAAAAACAGCCTTACGAGTTTGAAACATTTTTTTTAGTAACATTAAAACAAAGTGTGGGTATCAAACTTTATTTGGTGAATTTTCCTATGAGGTTAGTAATGACATTTAGCATTTTTGTTGGGGAGACTAATTTCGGGGAGACTAATTCATTCGGGGAGACTAATGCATTCTAAGGCGTTATTTTTAATAACGTTTTTCCTGCAAATGCTTAGTTTTCGAGATATTATAATATAATGATCAAATTGTTTCTTTGTCACGTTCACCATTACAGCCATGCTGACATCTATTTCTGTTCATCAACAAAAGCGCGACGATCTCACGCGTGTTGGACCACGGCCTTTTAAGTCTCCAACTAATTTTGCTCTCCCGAGCTAATTTTAATGAACTATGAACCTAGAATAACGCATTCTAAGAAGTTTTTCACCAAAAACGTTTTCGTTGGGAACTTTTAAGTTCTTTTATATACGTTTTTAGAACACGACCAGCTGGCCCACATTATTGGAACGCGTATTGTGCGGTATATTGCTGCCGACAGCGGTGGTGTTTGTTTCTTGTGTTGACAGTGTTGTAAAATAATTTAGGAAGTTTTGGTGGTTTTATACGTAATAGTTGGTTTTTGTTGGCATAGTTAGGTAGAATTAAGGTATTCTAAGACTTTTTAAGAATAGCTTTTTCATCGCAAATGGTTACTACTAGAGGTATTTGACTGTGAAATTGTCATTGTATCTTGTGAAAGAATTTAAGATGCGCCATTACGGCCGAGGCGAGGCATCAAGAATGAAGTCAGCTTCATTAAGGTTAAGCAACCAAGGGCTGGTTCTGCTAATGTCCTACGAGAAACATATATATATATATATATATATATATATATATATATATATATATATATATATATATATATATATATATATATATATATATATATATATATATATATATATATATATATAAACCGTGTGAAGCGATATCGTGTTAGTCGTAATGGCAAATCTTATTTTCTCTCACATGAAAACAATGAGAACTTTAAAATAAGATATCTCGAAACTAAGTATTTACAGGGAAAATGTTTTTCTTGAAAAACGTTTTAGAATGCCTTACTTTACCTAATTATCTTAACAAAATTACTAAATCTCATTACTGACTACTTAGTATAATGACCGTTTATTTTAATATCCCCCAAATCTAACAATGTCAATTACCATTAAGGTTTTGAAAGGTCATTACATTTGGAGCATATTAGCTACAAGGCAAATAATAATTAAGCTTTGTAAAGCATGCTTCAACCCTAATAGCCAAGGCCCACATTTTGCACCTTTCATGAGGTAGGAGTAGACTTACTGGTGTAAAAATCGCACACAGGCCGAAGTTATACGAGATGCTGCTTCTATGCGATGTCTGTGGTTTGAGATCTTTATATTTTTAAAACGTGTTCATGCGATGGTCCATCGCCTATTGTGACGCCCTACGATGGGAATCGCTTATGGTTCTTTCATCGTAGGTCATCGCCGATGGCAAATAGTTATTTTTGGTTCCGATGGCGATTTTATTACATTCTCCATCGTAAGTGAATGCGATGGCCATCGTACCAGCGATTTTGCCATCGTAACATCGTACCATAATCGGAAATGCCGAGCTCTGCTTTTAACACGAATTAAAGTGACAAAGAAGAAACTAATGTTTGAGCGGGCCCTCGATGTATGCACAAGTAAATTATGAGGATTGAGTGACTTTCTCAATTATTATTGGTTCGTGTTGGTACAATATACACGCCGTTCCAGAATGTTTTAGATCAGTAAGATACTGACCCGAGGGCAGCCAATCAAATGACCCATAGAGCTATTAATAATAATAAGGGGATCGTTTACAAATTTTGGAATTTTCTTTATTAGTGGTCCGATCTTACTGAAATTTTCACATAATATGTAAAATAAAAAAAAAAAAACACTCTTTATTCGTGTAACTTTTTCCATTTAGGCCTTAGTTTTTTATATATATGTATATATATAATATTTATATATATATTTTAAAAGAATAGAACTGCCTCAATTTTTATGCTAGAATAAAA
>LQNS02278091.1:23617364-23631429 GCA_001587735.2 Parhyale hawaiensis | reverse complement strand
GTAGCACTTATACGAAAGATATTTGAAAGGAAAGAGACATAAACTTGGCCACTTTGGCCATTCTCATAACAGTTATTCTGATGTATCAATATTTCACTCTGCTCTCTTGACACAAGACCCAGTGATTTGCAGCCATTGTTATTGGTAGTAACGCGTGTAGCAGTAGGCGAGTTCAATTTCCTGCTGATGGTCACGCAGAATGAATTATCTTCAAGTCCCTCCTGTCGAAGTGGCAGCAACCTACATATATCAGCTGGTGACTCTCAGTATGCGAATGACTTTTCATAAAAGCATGCAAAACATGTTAATAGTTACATTTTTAGTTACAACGTTAGTTTTACTTTTTATGCGAACAAAACTAATGTAGAGCAAAGAAGAGAAATGGACGCAGCACAAATAATCTTGAGAAAATATTTTATTTCAGTTTCAGAATGCTTTATTTCATATACAAATTGTTAAAGTATGTTCAGTATCATTTCCCATGGGGGGGGGGCATTTTGTTATGAATGCCTCCCCCAAAATTCCCGAGGGGGGGGCAAATGCCATGAATGCCCCCCCCCACCTGGATCCGCCAGTGCATTGAATGGAATTTAAGTCATTCATTCTCGAACACAGCCTGTAAGAAGAGCTGGAGTCGAAATTCTTAACTCAGAACTCGGAAGATATATCGTCCAGGACTTTTACCTGTACTGCCCGCTGTAAATATGCAGTTCGTGAATGAGATATCCAGCTGTTTTGTGTAACGTGAAGCTTGTCAGCTGAAACCGCGAACTTGCAAGAACAATGTATATAGATTGAAAATATGACCCTCTAGAAACAACCTTCGCCGAAACTTTCGCCTGAAGGCAGTTGTCATGACGAAAACAGCTTGCCCATGGACAGTTGGCTTACGACCTACGAATCATTCGTCTACGTACTGTTGGATTATGGATGCCAATAATTCACCTACGAGCAGACAATTGACTTAAGCAGCATTTCGATAACGGACATTTTTGCGAAGTGGACACTTCGTCATGTTGGGCATTCACATGCCGGTCATTATGCTTACAAACATTATGAAGATCAGACCACAATTGCTCATAGACTACCATGCTGTAATGGGGCTGGCTGTGGCGATGTCCGGCTCTTTGTTACTCCTGGAAATGTTCGTTGAGTACATTGCATAATTTTCGTGGCTCTGCCTGAGGCGAAAGGAGTTAAGGGAAAACGTAAAAATGGAGCCAATTCAACATTCAAGTGCAGGTCTGCTCCGAAAACGCTGACCTCCGTCAATCAAGGCATTGTAAACGAAAATTAAAACTGGCCCTGAGTCCAGGATTTTTGTCATCAATAAACTCTAACACTCTGTTTCCTTTAATGCTCCAAACCGTTCTTGTAAATTTCATGAAGATTTGTTAAATTTTTTGGGTCATGATCTGACATAAAACGAAAGGCAAATTGAGACACAAACAGTCTAAAATACTCTTAACCAAAATTAGGTCATATCTTCTACGTAACATTTCTAACTGTTCAATTAAATTTCGTAGATAACTTTTGAGTTATGTTGCCAAAAAAAGAGAAAAAGAACTAAACGACTCAATAGATCTTCACAAGAGTTGACCGTATCTAACGCCTAACATACCTAACAGTCCCTGTGAGTGTAAAACCAGCTTGAACGCACCCTCAATTTGGAAAGCCACACGCACTGGTTCGTGCAGCCGATATAGGAGAACTGGCGCCAGAGGAGTAAGTACGGTTGCAGTTGAACACGGACCGTTAGAAACTATGGTGTCATCGACGGAAGGTTCAACGACCTGTTCCCCCTACCATCCTCATCTTTGAGGAAGGTAAGTGCCCCCACGGCCGCTCCGCAACAAAATTTCTATTGAGTCACTGCATAGAGTGTTTCAAAGAGCTCACATGTCAAGTTTGGCATCGAACCAAGTTTCCGCTAGCGCGCGACTCCAGAATGCAAGTCTGCTGCTACTGTGAGTAAATTTTACTACGATCCGTGCATAACATTTTGGGTTATGTTGCCGACAGACTGAGAGACAAACGCATCGATGGACAAACAGAGAAGCAAATAAATAGACAGACATATACCGACGCTAATGCTCGTATGATTTTCTTGATTGAGGTAATCATATCTAAAAATTTAATTAGTAAAATTAAGGGTTCAATGAAGTGGTATAGAGTTAATCTCAATGGGATAGAGCTACACAGAGTTCGAATTACACGATCTAAATAGAATTCTATCGAGTTTTATGCATTCTACTGAGGTAGTTGGAACTATATTTAGTTAAAAAGTTGTTTGGACTAAACTAGACTTAGGTAGATGGAGTCAAGCATGACATAATATTAAGTGGAGTTACATCAAGTTCAGTGGGGTCTATGAACCTAGATAGCTATTTGAATGTCTACAGATTGCTTGGAATTACATGGAGCTAAAGCATCAAAGACAAATATATAATTCCATGCAGAATTATAGGGAGACTGTCAAAGTTGTATGGAGTGATGTGCCGTACTAGAGAGTTCCATGAGGTAATTCGAAATTATACCAAGAGATGCAGGGTCAAATAGAGTTATAAAGTATGCAATGGAATGACATGGCGCTGAAAGAAGCTAAATAGACGCGAAGAAAATGATATGAAAAAAAAAAAAGAGTTATGAACCTCGATGCTCAAGCCTTTCGTAAAGTAACACAATACTACTGTACATGCGTTCTTATATACAGTTTTGTAAAAATGTACACAATTATTATGTTGCTTTAACTGCACGCACCAACTTCTGAGCTGACTTGCACTGGTTCGTGTATTGAAAAAATTCCCCCTAGAGTCCGAAAAGAGCTTGTGAGAGCTCTTCTTTCATGGATGGAAGGCGCTTTGGCGACTGCGCATCCCCCAAAGTTTTCATGTCTGGGAACACCAGCGTCCGTCCTTATAACTGTGACCTGCATATATGCTGACGCTGCATCCGTACATTGAGATTTGCTCATTTCTGAACAACCGTCCTTGTGAATGAGCAGAACAGCACTGTTAACTACCTGATCTTTGGGGACAAACATATAAGATGTATCTGCATCTCAACAGAAAATATGATCAAACAGTGTGGTCACTTTCAGGCGAACATGTGATCAAATATGCACGACTAAATTTCTAACGTCACGAGGACAATGTTGAACTACTGTAGCTTGTATCTGTGTACCTATAGCTTCAGCGTAAATATACGTACGTAGTGATAGGAAACTATATGAAGGGCACTGTCACAGCAAATACCGAGATCAGAGAAAAGATTGTATAGCAGAAATGTGAGTGGCGTCATGGAAGGAAAGAGTGGACACAATACACAGGGGGCATCCTGCTGCCAGCAAGTAGGTCCTACAGAAGGAGAATGAAGCAGTAAAATATATTTCCTATGTGATAAAGCGACCATAACCGGAAACAAATTGTTTGTGGCGACGCATGGCATACATTCATTGACACAAAATTTCTATACTCGACGTCATCAAGAAATATTGAATTTACACCAACTTTGACTTATTTTAGCATCATGAAAATCACTCATTTTATCCCGAATTGCTTGCGAATTTATCTTTCTGACTGCTAAGCGCATATTTTGCAACGCATCGAATAGAATGCCGTCTGTATGTGGTCTATAGATAGGTTGATACTTCGACCTATAAGTAGTTGTAATTTGAATGGGCGATCACGCAAAATGTTGTCAATGTGACAATGTCTGTATAATTTCCCTAAAATAGTATAAAAACAAAAATATACATGGACTTCTCTTGAAGACCCTAAATAACTCAACATGAAAAACATCACTGACGAAATCTCATTTTCCTTTCATTGCAAATATTTCACTAACCACTTAGTTTCCTGTTCATGGGTTACTGCCTAAGGGCCCATCAATCCTCAATAGCTACACAGTTTGACTACTGGCAAATTAGATTATTAGTCGAAAGGCATAATATTCACATGACGAAATATTCGGTAAATCAAACGTTCAGTCGACGAAGTGACAGACTCGTGAAATAATCCGTAGGCGCAACACGTCTCAGGCATAGCGTCCGTAGGCGCAACACGTCTCAGGCATAGCGTCCGTAGGCGCAACACGTCTCAGGCATAGCGTCCGTAGGCGCAACACGTCTCAGGCATAGCGTCCGTAGGTGAATTGACCGCTGGTAAATGCCCTAGTGCCACCACTTGACAAATAGGGAATCTGTCCAAGTACTCAATGGAAAATTTTGCCGCTGAACTACACAAACCAAGCTAGTTTTCACCAGGTTTCTCACTAGATTGCCGACCCTCAAGTCTCAACTTGTGCCGTTTACATTAGTTGAACCGCTCCTGAATAGCTATGCAAGAGACTGAAGCTGCCGAAAAAAACTTTTGTGGTATTTCTGAGTTTGAATTTTTTTTTTTGAATTTTGCGAGAATTTTGCCTAGTTTTCGGGTTTTAAAATCAAACGTGAAACATCCAAGATTGTGGGAGTAGCACCATAGTTTGTATCCTGATAAATTTGAATGGTGTGCAGAGAGAGAGAGAGAGAAGCGATTAAGGCCACGATCCTAGGTCTCAACAGCAATGATTTAATGCATAGCCATAGACGAAACGATACTTGACTGTCCATTCCTCGTAAGTAAGGCTAATGGTAAATTGATGAGACCTCGATAACATTATTGCAGTCAACATAGTACCCTGAAATAAACAATTAACTACTCTTAGAAAAGATAGGAATGTATCTATTGGAAAAGAGCAGGCGTACTTGAGCACTAGTGATGGTAATTGCACAATTTATTTTAGCTAATTTTTAGGTCATCTGATGTGTTCAGATTCATCATCGTCCTCTACAGACTACAGTTCATGTCAAGCTATCTACGAATTTGTATTACTTGCTGATAAACACATTTTCTACTGCAGTACTGAAAACAGTTTATTTTGTTTGGTGTCGCTTTGTTGACTGGAAAAAATTCCTCATAAGTTTACATCAGCCTCACTTGCAAATTTGAGTGGGCAGTCAAATATCGAGTGGTCTGTGACTTAGCCTATGAAGAATCTCTGCCTTCCTGCTCCGCAGAATGATACACGCGTTTCATGCACTTATTTCTCTGTTGCTGCTCGTAGTTTGCAGGAGGCAAATGCGTTGAGTAGGGCCAAGGCCTCCTGAAGTACAAGCCTGGGTCTCTACGTCACCAAGATGGTCTCTTCACAAATTCTCGGACGCGGACTAATATTTCCGTTACATACTCTGCATATTTTGCGCTCATCTTGATAGAAAAGTCAAACTATCGTGATTTTGTAACTTGTAAGTAGTTTAAAGAAAAATTTCTTTCCAGATATGTCTAAAATATATTGAATAGGTACGAACAATATCAGGCTGTGTCTAATGATTTCTCCAGTAACTGTACGCAGTCTGGCCATTTTCGAGGCCCAGACCCAGGCCTGTACTTTCGAAGGCCTTGGTAGGGCCCCACCCCATACTTTGGAGGCGCTAAGTGCGTTCTAAGCGATCTGTCTCCTTATGTTACAGGATGGCACAGTTGGGGTCTGTGCTGAAAATGTTGGCTGTGCTGCTGTTACCTGGAGAAATTCTCGGCCACGAGTGTGAGCACCAGACCCGCCGCACCTACTACATCGAAGACGATGTCGTGCAGAATCTTCTCATCAAAGCCGCCGCTGGGGTGGATCCCATCAGATCAAACCCTCTCGCTGCCACCGATCCAGGAATCAAGAAGCAAATATTTGACCCAGTGTATTACGCGGGCCCCAACCTGGTGGCACTGCATGATTTTGTGGACATACCTCGGGAAGAGTTGCGCTGTAGCGGGACAATATCTGCTGAAGCAAACACGCAGCGAGCACAAAACTACCAGGCGTACCACAAACAACGCACGAGTTCGGTTGAAGTCGCTGCGAGCGTGGGCGTGTCTGCCTGGCTGGTCAATTTTGAGGCGTCTGTGGGTTACGCGAACTCGGAGTCAGAAGAACAGAAAAAAGTTCAACAGTTCTTCAGAGAAACTAATGGTGAAGTGATCAAAAAAAGTACCAAGTGTCTTACCAATAAGTTATCTATGAGTTCAACGCAGAGGCCTGTATTCACCGATAACTTTTTGAGCACGCTCAGGGACATAAACGAAGCTGCAAAAGACCCACGAACAGAGAGAAGTAAAATAAGATTTTGGCAGTTCATCAATGAATTTGGAACTCACTACCAGACGTCTACTGATTTTGGATCGCTCTTTGTATTAGAAAAATTCTTCGCCGACAAAGTTGCGAGTGAGAACAAGCAACAACAGCGCACCCAATGCGCAGAAGAAGAATTCAGCGCCGCCGTGTCTCTTGGAGCCTTTTTTGCTCGTGCTTCAGTCTCCGCCGCCGCCACTTCGCAAGCGTGTTCCGCCGCCAATATGCGGAGCCAAGTCTTCTCCAAATTGGGCTTGAGTGCCGAGAAATTCATCTCACTTGGAGCCCCGCCAGCCACCGATGCGAGCGAATGGGCCCGACAAGCTCGACTGAGTCCAGTCGCAATTCAGTATACGCTGAGGCCCATATCGTTTCTTTTCAAAGAAGACTGGTTCGATTCAGTAACCGTCGACAAGAATAATCCCAACGCGCCTATCAACGGCAGCGCCATGTACGATTACTTTGAGTACTACGCCAGTCAGTACTGCGAAATCTCGCTTGGGAAAAAATGCACCCTTCCCACGGGCTGTGGATACTCCAGTACCTGCTTGCCAGAACAGCGATGTGTGGACGACGACAATGAGCTTAGCTTCACCTGCAGCAACCCCTGCGATAACGTGACTGCCTGGTGTGGCAGCGACCTGTTCTTCTGCCGGAGAAATCTTGACAGTGACAGTGGTTATGATTGCCTCAACCATTCCCCAGGTGAGAAGACTTGCTTAGTTACTAACACTGAGAACTAGTGGACCTCGGCCTTTGTGAACAGTTGCATGAATTAGGCATGGGTGTAAATTATAATTTTAATGCAGTTGCCATCAGGCAGACGAGACAGAAAAGAAAAGTTCATAAAATTTTCTATTCCAAACTTTTCGAAGCAAAAAGGCTCTGGATACAGATTTGATTTGTGATTCAAGTTAAAGCCATTTGTGTTTTATACCAAACAGAAATTTTAAAATCGACGAGTAAACAGTTCAGCATGAATTCTTAACCCTCGAGTGCATGCGCCCACTTGAAGGCAATTACAGTGTCCTTGCGCAGCCTCTTTTGCCACTGCCATGCTACCCGGTAGTTACTTCAGAAGTTTGAGGCTTGACTTGCTTCGAATACTTCACGCTGGCTTCGACCCACTCAATTGAGTATCAGGCATTGGTCATCAATAGATTATCTTTGGGGTTTCCGGAAACTTAATTAAAATCCACGAGAACCCAACGCCTACCTCAAATTGCGCCAGTTGAAGCTCCCGCAGACTGCACTTATTTCACTTACCGGTCAATTTCCGTTTTTATGGCTCATATGAAAAAAAGTTGGATTTTGAACATTGACTCGTAAAAAAATGGTCATTTAGTAAGGGACGACTGCCAACGAGACGCTGGTGATATCACTATTCGCTCCTTTGCCCCCGGACCGACAGGATGGCTACCAACATGTATGTTTGCCCATTTATATAATTCACTATGAATTACTAAGAAACATCGTTCTACCGTGATAAATTACACATGCTGCTAATGTAGCTCAGTAATTTTCTTGAAGCTTTAAGTACATTTTTCTGAGTTATGATTGTTACTTCTTGCCGCCCATTGGAGTGGGAGCTGTGAAGATCCGGGAATATTTCCTGCAACAGTTGAATTGTTATTCTAAAAGAGAGGCAATGTCCGTTCTTTTTGAATGATGATGCCGTTTCATGTGATGGAAGCAATGTTGGTAGAAGTTTTTGAGTGTTGTTCTTTTATAAAAAAAATAGATTTTTTGATGCATTATACTTAAATGGAATTTAGGAAATATTGTATCAGTGAATAGCTGAACTTACTATAGAATACCTAGTGATAACTTTATTCAGCAAACATACAAAAAATCAAAGTTCAAGCTACAGTAAAATAAAGACCGATGTGTATTTATTTATCTATTTTCTGTCACACTTTAACAAATTAGATAATCGAACATTCAGGTGCCGAAGACGGTATGTAGGATACGGGGGTCACATTTGGACGCTCCAGCTGAGGGACCTGAGCCTGCCTGCATGACCGTGTTCGGACATGTTCGAACTTCAAAGGTGCTACCGGAAATGACACTTGGCTGCTCCATGTGTACTCCAATTTTTCAGCAAAATACTTAATTTACTTTTGAGAAGCCTTCTTAGGAGTAAACAGCACCGGAAAGAACGGGTTCTAAAGTACTAATTTTCTGCCGTCATTTATAATGACAGATCGGGCACTGCCCAGTATCACTGCCCACTGATACTGCAGAACTTTTCAGTAACACGCCTTATCAACCGAGACTGGCGAACCTATTCCCTTCTGCTGGGATTCAGTAGGCAATAAGCCATATTGCAGAAGAAGGCTGAATTTTGAATACGGTACTTATCGTATTTTTCCTTTCGCTAAGCAAAAATTGGACCTGCATTTGCTTGCCTACCGTATCCACAATACCGAATCTGAGCTTTTAGTTTGAGTGTTACTGATCGGGCCATGTATATAGGTATTTTCTGAATAAAAAAAAAGTTTCGATACCAAGCGGCTGTGAAGCCGTAAACGCTTTTCTCAGGGTGCTTAGGTTTGCAGTTGTAACTAGAGAAAGCAACGGTTCTGAGACAATGATTTTCTCTATATCAACACCAAAATCTAATCATTTGTATCCTTCAATAGGGCTAACAGCTTCAGTAATTTTTTGAATATTCGTTCATATCTTCTTGAGCTATGATGCTAACAAGCATTATGACAAACATGAGTCAAACATACAAACGAACGAACCGATCTGCACCAGAATTTGATCATCATTAGCAACAACTCCTATAAGCTTCATAAAAAATTCATTCATTATTTTTTAACTTATTGCCCTAACAAGCATAACATTAAAGACAGCGACAAACGAAGGAACAAACAAAGAAACGGATCGTTACAAAAAATTGGTCATTTACGCTTCATAATATACCTAACAACTCATGTAAACTTCATTATCCGTCCATAACTTTTCGAGTTTTAGCATTGAGAGAAATGAGGCAGATAAACAAACAAACAAACGGATAGACGGATATTCACCAAAAGTTAATTATCTGTTCCTCTTAACATACCTAACAGTCCCAGTAAAATTCTTTGAAATCAGTTCATAACTACTTGAGTTATCTTGATGACAGACAGACAAACCAGACGAAAACATAACATTTTCGGTGGAGGTAATAGCGAATGTATGATCAATGAAGAAGGTCATCACAAATTCATCGCTGTCATTTCATGACAGCGCGGGTACTCTAGTAGCAGTTATATTTTAGGACATTTGTACGTAATTCAAAGTGCAAACAGCTGGTAGGAGATGTATTTTAGGAAATTCAAGATCGGTGAAGATGCCGTGGCCCATCCGTACACATACGCGGTGCTGATGAAGAAGAATAGGAGGAAACTGTACGAGAAGTCCAGAGTAAAATTAGATCTCAAGCATTACATAAAACAGCGAAAAAGAAAACTATGCGAGAAAATTTATACTTGAAAAAAGGAAGAACCTTGCGACTCGAACCGGACTTCAAATGAAAAGACATCCAGCCACATTCCCTAGATTGTAAATCAATGGAAACAAACTAGTGATGATCCAATTGACGTGTTCAGAACATTCTGTAATGATGAAATAGTCAATCTCATCGTTTTGCAAACTAATAATTATCACCAACGAAAATTTGATAGGCAGGTGCAAATCACAATATATATATATATATATGTTCGGTTAAAAACCACGCCATTTTTATTTGTTAAAATATTTTTTATCATATTTCTCAAGACCCAGAAGGCTGACGAAGTAGCGCCATGATTGACTGACCATACTGCCAACCAGCCAATCAGCTTCCGAGAAGAGCACAACGATACGCTCAGTCATCTGCTTGCTTGCTTATGGTTGCCCATCGCTAACGATGATGGCGTCTCTCCTTTCTCCGATGGGCTCGCTCATGACTCAGGAACCCAGGTCTCGTCACAAAGGTACGGCCGCACTCCGGGCACACAATGTTCCCCTGTAGCTGATGTCTGCTCAATCTAGCCGCCTCTCTGCTCCTCCTGGTTTCCTCCTCCAGATGCACCACGCCCTCCCCAACCGCATCCCTCCACTCCCCTCGGCTTGAAGCCACGACCTCCACTTCTTCAACGTTCATGTCACACTGTGTGCAGAGTCGCTTTAGATGATCTTTGAAGCGCTTACTCTGCTTACCGACTCTTCTTTTGCCAGAAGCCAGCTCACAATAGCATATCTGTTTAGGGAGCCGCATGTCCGGCATTCTCACAAGGTGACCAAACCAGCGAAGAGTCCTCTGAGCTAAGTACGACTCGACACCCAGACAGCCAGCTGTGTTCAACACTTCATTGTTAGTCACGTGGTGCCACCATTTCACTCCCAAAATCCTCCTCAGATGAGCCATATGAAATGCTTCAAGCTGGCTCAGGTATCTCGCGTACACAGTCAACGTCTCCGCCCCATACAGCAGCGTAGAAACACACACAGCCAAATACACAGCAACTTCTGTTTTGGTCTTCAAATTTTTGTTTGAGAAGACTCTGGCCTTCAGTCTGCCAAAGGCACTGCTGGCCTTCTGTATCCTACAGGTCACCTCCCTGTCCACCGTGCCGTCGAATGAAATGACGCTTCCCAGATATCTGAAATGGTCTACGTTTCTCAGAGGCTCGACACCGATAGCAAATTGCGTGAATTCAATGCGCGGCGTTAAGTATTTCTGTAACACCTCCGTCTTTCCGGCATTCATCCTCAATCTACACCGATTATAAGCATTGTATGCTCTTTCCAGTTTCACTTGAAGGTCGTTACCACAGCCCGTCACAACTGCAACATCATCTGCATACTGCAAATCACTCACTGAACCAAGCGTATTCGTCGTCACAGCCCTTTGTCGCTTGAGATTGAAAAGCCCACCATCAATGTGGTAGCTGTACCGAAGGCCCTCAGGCTCATTTCCATCTGAAGCGGAGATAAGAGTTACGGCAACAAGAAACACATTGAATAATATGGGTGCCAACATACAACCCTGCCGTACTCCGACGCTGACCGTAAATTCCTCTGACAGAGTGCAACCAGAAATCACCCTCGCAGTGGTGTTCTCGTGCAAGCACAAAATTAGATTTACCAGCTTTGGAGGGCACCCAAACCTCAGCAAAATACTACCCAAAAGCACCCTTCAGACAGTGTGAAACGCTTTCTCCAAGTCAATAAAAGCCATGCAGATGTTTTCATACTGCTCAATGCTTTTTTCTAGAAGCTGCCTACATACAAAAATCATGTCCAATATGCTTCTGTCAGCACGAAAGCCGCTCTGCGTTTCCGGGAGTACTCTCTCTGTCAGGTGCGCCATGAGCCGCCTCAGAAGCAGCTTCCCAAAAATCTTTCCTGCTACGTCAAGCAAAGTGATTCCTCCATGCTAGGAACTTTCTCAGCACCCCAGCTGTTCAAGAAGAGCCGATGCATGTAGACAGAAAGTTCCTGCCCACCATACTTGTATACTTCGGCCGGGATACCATCAGGTCCCGCGGACTTTCTGCTACGCAACAGGCTCACCTCTCTGGTAACCTCTTCGAGCTCTGGAGGCGCTGCCATTCCTTCCAGCACAGGATGCTGGGGAATTTCCTCTATGACACTCTGATCGATCGGGTTGATAGTGTTCAGAAGTTCCTGGAAATGCTCCTTCCACCGCGCGGCAATGTCCTCTCCCTCCGTGAGTAAGGTCCTCCCATCAGCAGAACGCATGGGCATGGGGGTCTTCTTTCTGGGCCACACGTCGTCTTTAAAGATTCATAAAATTCTTGCATTCTGTTGTCTGCGTGACTCTGAATGGTTCTGGCCATTTCCTCTCACCATCAATTCTCGAGGTCGCGTAGCATCCGTCCTACATCGCTTCCACCTCTCCTCGAGGTTCGTAGATGCTGGGTTCGATAGATACGCGGCACGAGCAGCATTTCTGTTTTTCAAACACTCCATTATTTCCTTGGAACTTTCATCGAACCAGTCCCTGTTCTTTCCATCTGAGGCACACAGACACCACTCCCTGCTAATGTTGCAGAGACTCTCCGCCGCCGGACTCCACAGAGCATCAATTTGCTCCTGTGTTAACATATTACCCTCAGGCGGGTGCTCCTCCAACAGCTGGATCGCTTCGTGAACACGGGTGCGGAGAGAAGCACGCACCTCCATATTATTTAAGCGCGCGACATTCAGTCTCGTTGCTCGCCCGTGGCTGCCCCTTGAGCGAGGACGGACCCTCAGACGCAGCTTTGTCATCAATAGACGGTAATCAGTCCAACACTCCGCACCTCGCATAACACGCGTTACGCATACGTCACCGATATCGCGCTGCCTCACCAGAATATGGTCTATCTGGTACCAGTGTCGAGACCTCGGGTGTATCCAGGTTGTCTTGTAATTAGTTTTTAACTAAAATGCTGTACCCGTGACCACCAGCGATTGCTCCGCGCAGAGCTCCAGCAATCGCAACCCATTGGAGTAGCAAGCTCCAACCCCGTGTCAGCCCAACATGCGCAACCAGCTTTCTGCATCTCTTCCCACTCTCGCATTAAAGTCCCCAAGCACGGCAAGTTTGTCACCGGCAGGTGTTCGGTCTATCAGTTGATTGAGCTCTCCATAAAACTGCTCCTTCTCGTATTCTTGGGCATCTAGAGTGGGTGCATACACGCTCAGGATAGTCAGGTATGCTCCCTTGGTAAGTGGGACTTGAACGCTCATGATCCTTTCGCTATGGCCGTGCGGCATGGCCTCGAGGCCTCTGAGCAGTCGGGACTTTATTGCAAAACCCACTCCCCTCACTCTCCTCTCATCCTCGCCCAAGCCTTTCCAGAAAAATGTGTAGCCGCTTCCTTCTTCCGTGATAGAGCCCTCTCCATCCAGTCGGGTCACGGAAAGCCCGGCCACATCCACGTTGTATCTTTTCAACTCAAGAGCGATACGCGCGGTGCGTCTTCTTGGTCTGTCGACGTTCGGATTGTCCATTAGAGTTTGCACATTCCAGGATATCAGTTTCAGTTCCTCATAATATTTTTTTCGACCGCAAATCGGGATGAGCCACCAGCGCGCGGTTTCGCCAGTCCAGCTATGTGGGAGCAGGCTTTGGTTAGGCCGCATTTTCTTGGCCCTCCCCCGGATTGGGGAGGGTAGTGCTGACCCGAAATAGGGCTGCCCAGTCGCGCAAGTAGGACCGAAGAAGCCGCCTGCTCCCAGGTTCGACTGCAACGACCATCTTACTTGCACCGCCTAACGTTCAGAGGTCATCTAAGGGCTTCCGGCCTCATCAGACCTGCCCTCACCAACTACCGTCCGTCGCCGCAGGACTTTCTGACGCTGTCGAGAGACCCATCTAAGAGGGAGAGAAACCTGCAAGACGAATTGTTTTAGGTGGTGAGGGGCCCGTACCTTGCCCAACTGCACACGCTTCGCACCTCCACAGCTCTACCAGTGGCAAGATTAGGTCCAGACGACTTATGCTGTAGAGATGCTGCAATGAGCTACCGGAGCTATGTTACTTAGTCCGCCTTTTAGCCAGCCCATCTGCCTTAGCCCTCCTCCGCCAACCCCTGTTATTAGGTAGTCGTTGGGGCAACTGATGGTTTATTTTCGGAGTTCCTCCTCCTAGCCTTTCCCTGAAAAGGAAAACCCTGCAAGGCAGCAGGACTCCGCTTATCGGCCGCTATGCCGGACACCATGTCTTTACAGACTAACGAGTGATGTCAGCACCGGGTAGTTTGGTCCGCGACTGGTTATTGGATATTCCCAGCTAACCTACATATCTGTAGGCCATCCGACGATCCGCCACCTGTCGACGCGCCACTGAGCAATTACCACCGCACAACGGTACGCTCCATCATCAATATATATGTTGCGCGCGTTTGGTGGATTTGCGCGA
>LQNS02278091.1:23544899-23557205 GCA_001587735.2 Parhyale hawaiensis | reverse complement strand
ACAACATTGAACCACTCTACAGATAACCTACAACACAACCAATAACCATAAACCGATCAACATACATCACAACGGTCTGACGACTTTTTTCCACTGTAACCCACACAGAAACATAATGAAATAACATACCCTAATTAAACCGGCACTGCCCGGTCATTCATTCTCTTCCTATATTTTCTTTTTTCACCTTTCTTCCATTTTCCTCTCTACCTACTAACATCTCTCCCACTATCATCTAATTTTCTCCTCTCTTCACTCCACTCACCGGCCGGCCTTTGTCGATGGTTAATGGCTGTAAAACTCTGAACCCATGCTTCGAACTTCTCTACACGAGCTCCGTGAGGCCATGTGCCGATCCGATCGGAAGCACTACCCAACCAGTACAAGGGAAATGTTTACCTGAAATGTTCCCGTAGGGTAGATAGCTAAGGTGCACTCCTCCCATTACAACCTCCTTGCTCTATATAGGGCAAGGAGCTTCTATAGAGGAGNTGTGCCGATCCGATCGGAAGCACTACCCAACCAGTACAAGGGAAATGTTTACCTGAAATGTTCCCGTAGGGTAGATAGCTAAGGTGCACTCCTCCCATTACAACCTCCTTGCTCTATATAGGGCAAGGAGCTTCTATAGAGGAGGAGGAAGCCCTGCGGCCCATTCACAGATTCGCCAGCGAGTCATCCAGCTGCGAGACGCGTTCATGAATATAATTGGTGGAAGTGATGGGGGAGCAGCAGACAAACCGAGTTACTGATTTGCGATTGGCGCACAAGGAGGTTCTAATAGAAAGAAGCGCACCCTCTCTATTTACCTTACGGGAGCGTTTCGAGTAAGCTTTCCCCTAGAAATTGCTGAGTGGCTTATGCAATCGGAGAGCGACATTGCCTCACGCAGCCTGAATAGGAAGCAGTCCTGAGCTAAACTTTTATAGCCATTGACCATCGACGAAATTCTGAGCGGATGGAAGCATGTAAAGGAAACTTGTATCATGTACACCATCTGATGATGAAAGTACCAGGGTGAGCACTGGGATATAAATCTTCAGACCCGATTGTCTTGCAAAAATATTGAAGAACTGCCTGTCTGTATCTTGCTTAATTATATGTTTAATGAATTAATACAGACATCTTCAAGATCTTAGTTTCGTTTTGCTCAACGCAAGACGTTTTCAAGGGTAGAAAGCAAGAATGCGAGAGGATATGTATACCTTGCAGTCGTATCCTATTTACAGACGTAACAAAAATTCAATTTACATATGATGTAATAAACAATAATCTAGTCGCTGAGATTCGTGTGCCTTACAACATAAAAAATTAAAAGCTTTACTCTGAGGAACGCAGTACATCATGAACGAGAGAATTGTCTAACAACAGAGAAATACACATCTGAGAGCTCATCGTATCTATTGGTACAATTATTTGATATGGCCGAATAACTTGCTTCGATTATCCGTCGAGACTTATCATTGTTATTTTGACCGAGTTGTTTAACGTCTTGAAAGTTAAAGCTGTGTCCGAGTTGCGCGTGCTGGAAAATTTGAGAATTATTATCTCTGACTCTCAATGCTCGTTGGTGTTCTTGAAGTCGTTGTTTCAATTGTCTGCCGGTTTGACCAATGTATTTTGCGTCGCAGTCATTGCATTGTATTTCATAAATTACATTTGTTCTATCAGTTACTGGTCTTTTTTAGGGAGCACAAATTCGAGTTTAAGGTATTGGTTGGTTTGTTGCTAACGGGGATATTATAAGGCTTTAGTGTGCGACTAATTCTTCCTGAAGTGCCTTTTACGTACGGAGTAGACACATAGCGTAGCCGCATGGCTGGGTTATTTTGAGATGGAATATTTTGGGAGCTCTCAGATGTCTCTTGTTGTGTCACTTTAGATTTAACACTGTCATTGAAGCGCTTAGGGTAGCCGTTATTGCTCAAGATTTTTGATATTGTATTCTGTTCGTTTGAAAGTTCTTCAGGGCTGCAGATGTTCTGGGATCTTCGAAGCAATGCAGACACCACTGATCTTTTGTGATGTTGAGGATTGTTGCTGCTGAATTTCAGGTAATCGTTGGTGTTTGTTGGTTTTCTGTAAGCTGTAAAATTTAGTTATCCTGACTTTTCTCTGGATTAGTAGATCAAGATAAGGTAGGCACTGGTCTTGTTCGGTCTCTACCGTGAATTGTATGCTGTTATTGAGGCTGTTGATGAAATGCAGCACTTCGTTCACGGAATTTCTCGGAATTATGGCTACGACGTCATCTAATTATCTAATTATATGTGCTGACCACTGCCACTTCAGCCACTTTACGGACTCCAAACGCCAGCTTCGATCACTTGACAAAGCCATGTGTTTACTCTCCCAGAGAGTGCTTGGTCTTGCTCCCCCGTTAGAAGCTCATTGTTGGTGCATAGGCGACTGGCTGACAGCCATAAGAGACTCTTGAGCTTCACGGACGAGGCTCCTGGCTCCCTCCTCTCTCTATATAGAAGCTCCTTGATGTAGGTACAAATAATCATCAGATCTTCTGTTTTCTACTGGGCTTGATATACCAGTTTCTGTAGCTAGTATAGCGTTATGATGACATTGCAGCTATTTTCATATGGTTTTTGTTGCATTGTTTGACTGCAAAAAATAAGGTACTGAGACCAACGGCATTAATTAGTGGTCTTACGACGGCCGAACACTCATGTTACTTCATATTATGGACGGAGCCATGTAGTTTTAAACTGCGTCTATGCCCATGCGGTGCTATAATCTACCGACTAGTCTATGAGTTTTTCAGCTTTGGAATTTGAAGATTGATCATAATCAGCCAGCAGTGGAGAGATGTGGTGTGGCATTGTCAGTCTCGTTATTTCTTGCAATCGACCTTCTGCCCCTTTTTATATAGAGGCATCAGCCAGCAGATCTTATTCATCGTTACTATTTATGGCCTACGGGACACGGCCGTCAAAAATGCCGTCAAAGAATTTGTGACCATATTCATGACAGTTTTCTCGCTAATCTGCTTATGATTTACTGGTATCAAGTGCCAAAGTAAAGGAATATGAGAGTTGCACGCTGTCGGTCAAAATCTTGCCCAGTAACGCACTTGTCCTCTACTAGACAAGCGAACCGTGCAGGGAAATGAATTTATTATTAGTCGGTAGTCATGCATCACTCAAAAATATATAAATTTCGTCTTCATATCATGGATATTTTTATGTGAGAAGACATGTAGTAGGGAAAAGTGATTACTGCGAAAAATTCCTCACGTTCTTAGCCAGTCATTGTAGCTTAATTGATTCAACTATGAAAAAATATATATTGTAATTTGGCTTTGGCATGAAGGCATAAAGCAAGATGCATGAGGAGGGTAAGAGAAGCTAGCTTGTAGATTACTCCATTAGTAGGATATATGTTGGTAAGGCAAACGTGGCGCCTTCAAATGCGAGAATTTCAACTCTTGATTTAATCTGGGATTTAAAAAAGAATCGTTGATCGGTACTGAATGAAACTGGCAGGATGACGGCACAATTGGCCGAAAATAAGAGCGTCTCCCTCATGCCGGGGCTACACTGAGACATTCATACCAGCGACTTGAAGTCAAGAAGCGCAACTTGTTCATCTTTGGGAAGCGAAAGGTGTTGCAAGCGACAGAAAAATTACGCTTTACTTAACCGGGGTAAGGTCTCTTGAGGTTAAATTCGTTAACATCGTGTCTACATCGAGAGTCTGGAAGACTACTTAGAACGCGTCTTTCGACGGTCTTGAAATTCTTTCGCGTTAGTCATGAACTGAGATGGGACTCTGCATGCAAGCTGACCTTCACGCAAAGTTATATCTAATTTTTTCGTTATGGTGTTTAGAATTCATTGTACGTAGCTCTGAAAATCCTCTGGTGTGGGCTTGCACTGCATTGCTCTCTGAAAAACATTAAAAATGCTTTTCTGGGATACTATCTATTTACTCAAAGGTATATTGGTGCTCTTTAAGCAATCAATCCTTCAGAAAGCTAAAAAAGTTCGCAGACGCTTTGATACATATTTTTGTGCAACAATGAAGATTGTAGGACATGTAGGACACTCTGGAGGCCCAAATGAAATGTAAAATCAATGTAAAATAGCTGGGTACTTAGGAACATCCTAGAATTTTATGACGTCACAAGCTCATTACCCAGGGTGCACTGCAGCTTGGGCCCTCCGCGTGCGTCAACCTTGTATGTATCATCATCCTTGAGCCCAGGTGATAAACAGAGTAAGAACAGTTTGCTGCGATCGGACAGAGGATTTGTCAGTGACTCAAGTTTACCCATCTACTGTGTGATGGAAAAACACCGTTTCATGCTAGCTAGTCTGGGCAAGGGGCTTTTAGCAATGATTATAGTACAAATTGCCACCAGAGTTCAGAGTGCAGTCAGTCCGACACACACCCAAGATCTCTGAGTTGCGCGCTGTGCGTACCAGGGACATAGTATCACTTCGGCATAAGAAGGGCTGCCCTACTGAAACTTGAGCCTTTTATTAGCCTAGAGAGTAGATTAAAATACGGACGAAAAGTTGATTTTGTTTTGAGAACGTGTCTAATTTCCTTCTATCATTTTCATTCACGGTGTACACGAACGTATAGGCTTCACATTCTGTTCGCATGCTGAGACATTTGCCTTAGTTTTTTATTTTGTTGGTCCTGTAGATGATTTGGGGCTAGGTAGATAGCGAAAGCGACTGAACGGTTTTAAGTGATTTAGTTTGACGTATAACATCTCATTAATTTGCGCACTGACCCCGAAGACAACACTTGCTAACCAGCAGACAGCGCTACTCGCCGCCTTGTACTTACCGCTGCCTTGCATATCTATACTTACGTATATTAGGCCTGCGTTTGTATCTTCTGATGAGCCTAATTACTTAGGGCATATCTTTTGACGCAGCTATAATAAGACAGCAGATGCACCCTCCAGCGGTCTTTGTCTTGCTTTCTTTATTCCGCCAAATATTTTTGTTAACAAACTATTAATTGATATCAGTTTATCAGCTGTGTTGCTAGGTGTTGTATTGTGATAATTTTGGAAGTTTTTTTGTATAAAAAGAAAATCTACACGGGAATTTTATCATCTAATTTTCTGAAATATTTATATATATCAATACTTTTAGCTGTAGTGTGCGGGTATATTAGAATTTTATTGACAGTCATGATCAATTAGGAAAGGTCGCGGAATTTAGGGCGGTGAACATCATTTTGAGCAGAACTGTGAACAAAAAACGGTAGGGCGGTACAATTTTGTACCGTCTAGTAGCAGGTAAGGTTAAGAAATTGACTCATTCCGTTAATGACCGCATTTTTGAGGTCATAAAATGTAATGGACGTTACATTAATAGATCAGCTTATTGTTTCTTGTTTATTTTGCCTTGTTTTCTGTTGCAATATTTCCAAGTATTTTTGAAGTATTATATAGTAATCAAGAAATAAACAGATGCTTAATTTGTGTTTTATTCGTCATATTTAGCTAATTTTGATACCTGAGACTTAAATCGTGGTTCTGGAAATAGAGAGTGGATTAGATCAAAATAAGTTTCTAAATGGCATCAAGCAAACAGTTTCTCAAGTAATAGGATTATGAACGTTGTAGGTGATTACTCTGCGGCATACAATTAATAGAAATATTAAGTTATGTTAAAAGGAAATAATAGTTGTACAGAAAAATCAAATTGGTCTAATACTGTGGGTCGCAGTGTATTATTAACAGTGAGTTCTCTGTCGCTTTCAATAAAACGTGCATATATATTTCTATATATATTTGTCCGTCCACCCAATAAGGGGTCCATAAAGTTGAGCAATGTTCATCATTTTTTGTCAGGAGCTTGAGGGGAGGACCTAGATGTGACCCATGCCAAGAAATCAGACCTAGCTGATCATAAAAAATGACGGCGTTGAACTATCCTCCACTGGGGCGAATTTGCCTTCAACGCGGCAGATCGTCTTTAGAGTGGCGCTTCCTACTTTTTTCCCTATGTTATTATTGAAAAGCTAATCCATAGAAAAAATGCGGCTGTGCCCTAGCCTCATTCATCAAAAAAGGCTTCCTTGAATTTGCCCCGCCGCGGGTGATGGTCTTACGCCACCGAGGCGTTCTTATTTTTAAAGGCTTTCGGTTTCTATTTGGCAAAAAGTAAATCTTTAGGACGCTTCTGTTCAATATATTGCTCTGTGTGTCCTATCGTTTATTTTATAAAAAGCTGAAAGAATAGTTTTACACAACTACGTGACTCGCTAATCTCGACTGAGACATCAGTTAGACCGAACATAGTCCAGGCTTTAGGGGGGTGTCTGTACATTTCTCTCTCACGGCTCTACCATGTATTTTCCTATTCCATATGATGAGGAGATTAAAAAAAGTCGGGTAGAACTTTCGCAACAGGTACAGTTTTGAAGGGGGCAGGGGAGGGAGGGGTTGGGCACAAAATTATTAATTGTGAACTGAGTGTTCTGAAACTTGCTAAATATGCATATTTTTTAAAAAAAGAAACACATTTTCTTCATACAACTTTTTTCGATTTAGGCGTTAGTTTTTGAGATATTGGGGTTTATATATAAATATATATGTATATTTTGAAAATTTCAAATAAATAGAACTCAAGTCATTTTTATGCTAGAATAAAAAAATGACAGTTTTAGAATCCCTGTAACAATCCTAACAAAACTATGGAGCTAGATTATTTATTTTTGCCCTCATGATGCGTTTTTTTTATCACAGCTGGATTCTCCATTTTCTATTCCGTTGCGATCGCTAACTGAAAAATAGATCCATTGATTTTTTGAAAAAAAAATTGAAAGTCTTAAACCTAAATTGCACACCGTTTCGCAGTCAGTGAATGGGGTCACTGAGGAATTTAATATTGCGCAGTTTTGGAAAGCCTTATATGTTGGAATTATGAACTGCTTTGCCGATGATACTCATAAACGTTACGTTGATGGCTTTCTTGATAATCTGGCTCCCACTAACGAACAAGGAACAGTTTTTGAAGAGGTTTGTTTAGCACTGAAAAGATAGAAGAATAATAAAACATCCGGCGCTGACTGTATCCCAGCTGAGGCATTTAAATATAGCCCCCCTAAAATAATAGTTACACTCCTTGCAGTCCTGCTCGCCGGGTGTTTTACTTTAGGATTCCTCCCAGAGAACTTGATGATGGTCAGAATAACACCAATAAAAAAAAAAAACAAAGCAAAATGTGTCACCGAAAAGAGCAATTATCACCCTATCGCAGTGACAACATATCTCTTGAAAGTGGTAAAACTAGTGTTTGAGAGACGAATGTCACCGTAGATGATGACTGGAGGCAATCAATTTGGCTTTAATGCCGAACATGGAACAGAAATAGTTATATTCACACCCAAATAGGTCATAAATCATTTCATTGACAGTGGCTCTTCCTTGTACATACCTGTGCTTTCTCGATGCCAAGGCTGCGTTTGACCGAGTTCGCCTGTGTTCTCTATTCAAGTGTATGCTTGAGAGACAAATACCTCCTTATATTGTTAAGATGCTAAAATACTGGTTTCAAACTCATGAATGCTATGTGGAATGGGGAGCGGCAACGTCATCAGCGGTCGGCATGACTGATGGCATACAACAAGGGGGCAATTACTCTTTCCAATTCTCTGTAACATCTTTATTGATAGCATTCGCACCCATCTGAACGCAGCTGGAGTAGGGTGTCACAATAATGATCTCGCAGTAAACGCACTCAGTTATGCCGATAATATGGTCCTTGCTTCTCCCCATTCTAGTGGGTTGCAAAATTTGGTCTCATTTTGCGAGAGCGAAGCCAGTAAACTGTGTATTGAATATAATACAGTTAAAACTGTTTGTTTGTATGTAGATTAAACCTAGGAGAAGTAACCTGCCCTCCGACAAAGTCACTCGACTTAATGGTGTCGATCTCACCACTTATGGAGATAGCTTCTCCTACTTAGGTCATAAAATTACCCATGATTTTCATGATGACCAGGATATGGAGACAGAAAAGCAAAAGCTCTACGCAGTGGGCAACATGCTAATCAGAAAGTTTAGTCACTGCTCGGATGAGGTTAAATGCCAGTTCTTTCGAAGCTACTGCTATCCCCTGTACTGTAACTCACTTTGGTCTAATTTTAACCAGAAATCAATTGGACGCCTACGTGTTGCCTTTAATGATATGTTTCGGCCCCTGATGAATGTGCCGAGGTCAACTAGTGCGAGTATGATATTTGCTCAAAAGTATACATATTGTCTCAAAGTAAGGGCAAAAAATGCGCTCTGAGCCTCCAGCGCAGGATAGAAATATCTGGTAACGCCTTACTCAAGGTGATCCATAACGGTCCTGGCTACAAACTATCAAACATGTATAGCCGATGGCAGCGTAAATTATTTCCAAGCAGGGGCCAAATAATGGGCCGCAATGCAGTGTAGTTTATAATGATGGTATTACCTAATATTAGTATCTAATGCAGCTTTAGTATTAATTAAGCTGTCTCCTCCGTACAATGTCCCTATGTGTACCCAATAAAGCATTTAATTATTAAAATATAGGGAAAAACAATTAAGAGATTCGTTTTTGAGCTGTCATAAAAGAGTATTATGAGCGCAAAATGGTGAATCCAGCTCTATAACTTTGTTAGGAATGTTTCAAGGTTTCCAAAACTGTTCTTATTCTTATTCTAGCATGAAAACTCATCGAGTTCTATTAGTTTGAGATTTCCAAATATATATATATTTACATATAAGCCCCATTATTTAAAAACTAAGGCCTAAATCGAAAAAGTTTCAGAACAATCAGTCAAACAATTGATAATTTTGTGCCCCCCATGCCCCCTTCAAAAATGTACCAGTTGCGAAAGTTCTACCAGCCTTTTTTTTAATCTCCTCATCATATCTAATAGGAAAATACATGGTAGAGCCGTGAGAGAGAAATGTACTCAGACCCCTCCCTAGAGCCTGGACTACACATTATGTCTCTATTTATTCGTCCAGAGACCTTTCCAGCAAATCATCAACTAATTACATTAAGAACTTAATAGAAGCACGCTTTTTTTGTCCCCACTCTAGTCGGCGTTACAATATTTTAGATTGCTTGGTTGAAAGTTTGTATGATTTTCGGTGTGTTTTCTAATCGTTTGTAATTGCCTGCTTTTGCTTTAGTGCATATTCACTTGAGTTGCGTTATGTTTGCTCGCTTCCTGTAATGTAATTTTTTTGTTGCTGCGCTAGAAGTGGCCCGATACCGTAAACTTAACACAAAAACGTAACTCACAAGTTTTTACATAATGTCATAAAGAACGATATTTCTTGCCCTGCAAAAGCGCTGTAGAACAATAAAGTGTACAGAATTTGTACGCACCCTTAAATGTTGTAGAACTTTATATACGACGTTTGCTACTCCTAGAAACTAAGGTAGAACACTCTAGTCCTTCCCTACGACAACAGAATGACCTATATACTTTACAGTTAGTAACTTGGAACAACACAAGTATGATGAAATTTATGCTCTCATGACAATGAATTACAGGTACAATAGCTTTGCCAGTAAACCGTCATAATTATATGGGTGAGATTGATTTACCTTCAGGGAGTTTAACCCTCTGCAGTCCAGTGATACTCATTGTAGAAGACTGAAACGACGCCATTTGGATCTATCGCTAAGTTTGATTTAAGTGCAGGGGTCCACGTCGAACCGGAAGTCCACATCATCCTCGAGGCCCATGCTGACCCGCTGGTCCACACCGACCTCGAGATCCATGCTGACCCGCTGGTCCACACCCACCTCGAGATCCATGCTGACCCGCTGGTCCACACCCACCTCGAGGTCCGTGCCGACCCGCTGGTCCACACCCACCTCGAGATCCATGCCGACCCGCTGGTCCACACCAACCTCGAGATCCATGCCGACCCTCTGGTCAACACCCAAATCGAGGTTCGTGCCGACCCCCTGGTCCATACCAACTTCGGGTGGTCCACACTAATTCAGGTGTGGATATAACGACTTTGGTGTCTAGATAAGAGCTCTAAAGCTTTATATTAATTTAAATGCATTCCAGATTATGTAAACCACCAGACAGATCCTTCCTTTTGATCAAGTTGGTCAAAAAGATGCTTCACGATTTTGTTTTTGCCTGAAATATGTACCCTGCCTTTTACAAATTTAACTTCTGTGTTTAAAGCGCAGTTCTGGAACACATAATGTAGTTTGGTTGCAAAGGAGGTGTCCAGTCAGTTGACTCCAGTTACTGACATAGCTTCGTAAAGACAACTAAAGAATGCGTTTCATGCCCAATAAGTAATACGAAATATAAGAATTGCGTATGGACAAACTTGGTGTTGTGAAAGAGCTACATTGTAAGTTCATAGCTTTTTATTATGATTGTTTACCAATATTCTGCTGCCACAGAGATAGTAAAAATTTCACCAGAAGCGAATTTAAAATTAAATTGGTGTTTCCAAGCACTTATCTGATAACGATAAAAGTCTAGACCTAGCCCCGGAGTAAGGTTAGAACTTTCTTCCCGCTATAGTGAGTAAAGAGGCGGACAAAGACGATGATCAGCTCGGAGGTGCCAGCCTTGTCAGAACAGCCTCGCCAGAACCATGTGTATAAATTTAATTCCCAATGCCACTAAAAAGCATAAAGTTATCAGTTACGCTAATAAATGATCAGCATTTAGCGTTTGAACCTTTCTGACAGAAGCCGTACCTTTCTCATCAGAATTAGTTCATATTAGTAGATGTAAGTATTGATGCAGCTGGTAATAAAACAATATATGTACATCTGTGGTACTGAAATCTTCGGTGAATTTCCGTGGATTTGAAGCAGAGCGCATAGAGTTTAAGTGTAGATACACAAAATTAAGATAGTACGTACTTCATCAAAGACAAATCCAAATGCCAATTGCATATTTAAAACGCCTACGTCATGCGGCTGTACCAGTTGTTTGGTCACTGTTAATGTATGAGATGCTAGTTTGGTGGGCGTGTAAGTAGAATACTAAGTCATGTTACTAGCTATTTGAACAGTATTCGAATTAGCTTTTTCCCTATTAAAATACATTATCTATTCTCAAATTGGTCTATTCAATGGAGGAAGCAATAAAATTTTACGTGGATGTGTATATTTACTTAAAATTATGATACTTATATCTACTGTATACGTTCTACACTTCAAAATCAGAGATAAAATTTTCCCAAACGATGCATCTTAAAATTCTGTAATTATCACCGACGCAAGTGCGAATCGCATTTATTCATTCAACGTAAAAGAATTACGACTACATTCTTAGCGGCCCTGGACTTGGCAGCTAGTCAAGTTTTATTGTATAACCTCTTCTTTGTACATCAGTGACTCTTTCGCTCATTTTAATTTCTAACTACTGGTCTGACACATATTATTTTTGGACAGGCTTGCGGACAATGCCCAGTAGATGCGGCTTCTAGGTTCTCCCCGTAGCTACTCTGAGCATACCAATAATGCAAACATTGGCACCTGTTATTTTAGACCACGCACCCCCTCCCCCCTCCTTCCTTTCCCTCCTATAAGGTCAGCAACACACTTCCCAAGGTCCCGGTATCTGTGACTGCTGTTAACAGGCTGCAAGAGCAAGTCTGGCCCCATGCACCATAACAGAATCAAACTGCTACATTTGCAGCGCCTGGAACTGGGAACAGGTATTGCACGGCCCCGGCTCTGGAGCCCACACCGCTGTCCAGCCACTGTCGTCGGTTGGCTGTAGCGTCAGGCGGTAGAAGACAACCTGAGAAAACAAGAAAATGATCAGCAAGACGACCAGCACTTGCTGCTACTGCAAGTCTGTGTAGTGTCATAACAAGAGCCATTAGAAGACGCATTCGATTGGGTCGTCAGAGGTGAACTAAACAAACCCGCTTCGCTTAACTAGTCAGAAGCTTTGGACAAGTTCTGTAGCTTTGCCACTCTGAATCGCATTGCAAGCGTTAAGTGAAATGAATTAGGTGGAACCGGCTGAAAATTCCCCTCTATGGGGCGAGATAAGTTTTTGGACGTCTCAAGGGTAACCAATTGACGATCAGCACTTGGCACTCAATTCAAGGAGTGAAAGCCTACGCTAATGTGTACAATTTCGGACAAGTTGAGGCTTAGAGCTTTATTTCGGGGCCCAATCGAATATGCACATAACTAACCTAACTAGATAGCCCTGAAGCTCAATCTTGAGGCGTGGGAGACTGAAGTTGGTAACTAGAGCACTCTGAAAGTGCATACCTCCGCCAAGCTAGGAAATGATACCGAAATTTTCAAATGGGTTCTGAAACTAATATTTCTGTTT
>LQNS02278091.1:23520068-23535407 GCA_001587735.2 Parhyale hawaiensis | reverse complement strand
TGCACCCCATAAATGGTTGAATATGGAGGATATATCGATAATAAACAACCAAAGTCTCGACCATAATCATAGTTGTTCTACTATAATCACAACCATAATTTCCGACTGGGTAAGGAACGTTTATGCATTGTCAAATCTGTGACTTTTTCTCAAGTACAACCTCCGTGCAAGTAGTCCTGCCAAATTTCGAGATTCTAACATCTTTTTTTATTTTTATGCAAATTTTTCAATTGGCAAGAGTCAGGGATTCAGTGAAATATGGAGGAAACAGAAATTCATACAGTCATTAAGTTCTTGCATTTCAAAGACATGACTGCCTCAGAAATTCATTATGTCACGTTGACATCAACAGAAAGTGTCCTTTTATATGCGTTGGTCACATGTTGGAGCAGAGAATTTAATAGCGGCAAACATTTGAAGATGACCCAAGGTCAGGTCGACCCCTGCAGCAACAACCAAAGATAACCTTGATCTTGCAGTGCAGATGGTCATACAACATAGTCGGATATCATGTAGTCAGATAACGAGCACGCAAAATTTAGGCAAAGAAATGGGATTTTCAAAGGTTTCTGCACGGTAGATCCCTCGCCTTTTGACATCTGAACAGAAACGCGTCAGGCGCACTGTGTCCTACACTCCAAGAGCAATCTTAATTTCTTTGGAGCTGATGACGATTCCCTTGCTCACTATGGATGAAGGCTGGGTACATCACTACCCAACTGAAATCTAAGAACAATAATTCAGCAGCGAAAACACACACTTCTCTCCGACCCTAAAGAAGACCAAAATCTCTTCAGCTGCAAATGTCATGGCTTCAGTTATCGGGCGTCCCAGGGTGTCGTACTGATCGAATACTTTCAAAAAGACCTCACAGTGACATGACAGCATTATTGTTGATATCTGAAGCGTCTAGGGAAGTAATCAAAGAAAAAAAAACAGCAGGAATACTCTCATTTCATAGTCACAATGCAGCAGACTGCACCTCAAATGTTGCCATGGCAACAGTTCACGATTGTGGATTCGAACTTGTTCCCCATCCACCTTATTAGCCAGACCTGACCCCCTCCGACTTTCTTACTTTCTCCCAATGAAAAACAGCCTTGGCTGGTCGCCACTCTCCCAATGATGATCAAATATAATAGCTGCAGTCGAGGGGTTTTGTGAGTCCCACACAAAACACTGCTCCTACAACGGGATTTACGTTCTTCAGCGTCGTTGGAGCAAGTGTTGAGCTCTCGAGCGGCACTATGTTGAAGAGTAAGTCATCGAAAACCCTTAGCCCATCTAGTTTTCCTGATGCTTAAGACTTTTCAGACTCCCTTCGTACAATACAGGCACTTTATGCAGCAAAAGTGTATATTCCAACCAACACATGTGCCTAAAGTGCTCCGGCGACTGCCTTGGGTCCCACAAGAGATATTATCTCAATTGCAGCACCAGTGTACACTGTGCCTTTACCATGCACGGTAATCATTGCACCTCTCTCGGCTTCAACTTGATATTAGTAAGAGATGAATGCATTTAAGTGAATCTGTTTGGCAGTGACCCATTTTTTTTATCGTGTGAAGCAACGGCACTACAAATTGTAGCATAAAAGTTGCTTCACTAGTTAAAATATGTTATTGTAGCTTCCATACTCCAAACTGATCTCAGTGCCCAATATTGAACGCGGCAAATGAAGAAAAAGCTACCTACGTCTTATTACAACCATACACATAATTTATTATTACGAGCTTGTCCAGGAGTTCAGCTTGAGTGTAGACCAGACAAACTTCTATGGTCTGAAGAGGGACTGAGTTGGGTGCTCATTGGTCAACAAAGTAGCATATTTTTTCTGATAAAATAACTCGTTAACAGAGCCCATTCGGCTTTATTACATGGTGTTGACCGGGAATATCCAATTTCTAACCTCACAAGCCTAAAAACATGGGGTACCACAATAAGTGATTTGCCGTTTCTGAACATCTGGTACATCCTATAGTTCTCCACAATGCTAGCGTAAGCCTTCAATAGAATATCTTCTTACCTGTCTATCATTGACGAGTTGTCTTCTTAAGTTTTGTTGAGCTTCCTCGACTGAAAACATGAGCTTTCTCGCCTCCCAGCCCAGCGCGGTAACGGGTTGGTCCTCGTGCGTCAGTACCATGATGTATGTACATGCGGTCAGGGTGAGACGAGCTCTTCTACACTCCTGCAACCATAGCAACACAATATTAAGCCAAGTTTACACCGCCACTTTTGCGCCTATTATAGTCAAACCAGCGTAAGTAGTCCGTTGGGAGTGGCTAAGAACGCAAAATAACTTTGTCAAATATCAATTAAGCGCGTCGTATGACTTGTCTCAATCGATGAAATGATATTTATATTCGAAAACTGAAAATGCATTAGTCAATACATTAGATTTGGCACTATTGCGTTCAATTCAGCCTCGCCCCTAAAGGATTACTTACACTGGTTTGACTATAGTCCTTCATTGTACATGTTGACAACATAAATGGTTTTCACCCTTGGCTGTGCGTGTAAACGGTGCCCTGCTGCTGTGTAGAATGTTCTCCGCTGCAAATTTACAGAATAACGATAGATTACAACTTAAATAGGTTGCAATTACGAGTGCGCTCCAATACCACGACAGAGTAAAAATTATCAGCTTGAATCGTAAAAATTTCTTCCATTGCCAGTAAAGTGTCTTTCGATGTCTTGCTTCCTCTTTTTATTAAAACAAAATCAGGATTAGAACGACGTACAAAAATATATATATATATATAGACGATGCGAGATGAAAATATCATCAATTCTCTTACTTCGTTTGCGGTTGTTAACAAAAATTAAAACAGAAATTCTGTGATGAAACCATTACGCAACAAAATAAGTCATGGTGCAGAGAACACTAATTCACACAGAAGTGGCATTCTCGTCCGGTAAATACTGACTAGATTGACTTTAATGCCTTATTTAGTGTTGTCAAGAATTAGCATAATATGTAAATTTCAGTCTATCGTATTCACCTCTTCCACAGACAGAGCTAAGTTCAAGAAAACTGCTGCTTGCTGCTTCCGTTCAGACTAAACTTTGAAAAAAAAAAAAAAAATGAAATCTTCAATTACTTTCTCTAAGGAGGTTTAGTTTTTACCGTGTTTTTCTGTCTGTGTAGTTGTCTGACTGTTTGTTTGTCACCAAAGTAACTCAAAAAGTCATGGACGGATCTTTACGCAATTTTCAGGGATTGTTAGGCATGTTAGCAGTAACAGATTATTAACTTTCTGTGGAAATCCACCCTACCGTTCATTTGTTTGTTTGCTTGTTTTTCTCTGTGCCATAACTTAAAATGTTATGGACGGATTTTTCCGAAATTTACATGAGTTGTCTGGTTTGTTACGAAGAGCAAATAGCTAATTTTTTTGTGATGATCTGTCGGTTCGATCGTTTGTTGCGGTGTTTTTTTGTGCTTTTTATCACAATAACTCAAAATATCCTCAATGGATCCTTATGAAATTCGCAGGAGTTTTAGTAATGTGAAAAGATATAGATGATTAAATTTTGGTGCAGATCGGTTTGACTGTTTTGTATGTTTGGCTTATGTTTGTCATGGTGTTTGTTAGCAGCATAACTCAAAAAATTATGATCGGATGTTCAAGATAATTACAGAAGCTCTTAATACTATCGATTGGCACAAATGATTTGATATTGGTGTTGATGCAGAGAAAATCATGATATGAGAGTCAATTTGATTTTATGCTACAGTTGCCTTGCTTGGTGGAGGTATACGCTCTCAGACTGCTCTAGTTTACTATTTACTTGAGAGTTTCAAAATTGGTGATTAAAACAAACACTGCAAACGTATTGGGGTGCGTTTTATTGGCCAGGAAAATTAAACTTTCGATGCATAACTTGTCTCAAACTTGAGATAGGTACCGTGCCTTTGACTCGGTAAATCGTTTCAAGCGTTCATCATTATTCATTTACCTGTGAGACTTTCAAGAATTCGTTGTTACTTCGTCACATGGAAATTTCAGTGGACCCAAAATTATCTGGTAGCTTCTAACATAAGTTACACGAACCAATGTGACGAAGACAAAGTTCCTGTCTACAGTTTCGGTTGCCTCAAATCGAGTGGTCTTGGCCTAGGTCGACATTGACTGCCCATTCGAACGCGCCGTTAGATTATAGTGCAGGATTTTGTTTTTCAGCTTCACTTCGTTAATCTTATTCCCATTTTTACCGTTTTACTCGACTTCACTTATTAATGGTAGCTACTGCTTCTTTGGTACGTTTTGTGTTGCTTCTCTTGCCACACTACATATTCTTATTTCCTTCTGCTAAATAGCATCGTTATACAATTTGCTTAGTTTTCCTTCAACTCAACGTCTTTGATGCATTCGTTCATCCAAGACAACACACATTTAGTTCTGAAGTTTACTGACGATCAGATTGACTGATTCTTAATTTTGTACCAGTGTCGGGACCGCCAAAACGAATGTCAATCGTTTCTGGAATGAGAAGCTGGTTCACTGAACCACAGTTTTCACCGTTCCCATCTTTTGTTTATGAAAGAAAAGACCAGCCGAGTGAGTACAAGGCCATCTTCCCAGTCACACCGTTACCAAAAACAAACTAAATAAAGTAATATCACAATAGATATGTTTTTGTCGTTATTTGTGGCTCCCAGGTGGGCTAAAACTAAATAAAGAGCCTAAATAATAAAGAACGATCTTGACAATAAAAAAAATCTACATGTTAGCGCATTGTTGAAAGAACAGGTCCGCAGCAAATTCCAAGCTTCAGATGGCAATGGGAAAGAATTGCTATATTTTGCTTGAAATACGAGGTATCTGTAGATACTGTAGAGACGATTCACAAAATCTATGATAGAAATTTGCTGGGAAGAAATATGCTACCAACATATACACTGTACGTATCAGAAAATTTCGCCCGTATTTTATAGTTCTCCTATATTTTACGCTTCAACATTATATAGATAGAGAGAGAGCTAGACGACTTCTTTCATTTCAGCGGAAAATTTGTTATCTTTCAAGCGGTATATGTAATAATAACTAGAGGGGCGCGCCTTGTTGAAACGAGATACCAATTGAAAAAAGATGATATATTTGCTGCCAGAAAATCCTTGTGTTCTCGTTTCCCTTCCTCTGCTGACGCGCTGAAGAATATCGTAGCATTTGCTCCGTTGACCCTTTGCACAACTGGGGTTAAATAAAAGTACTGTTGCAACGATAAAAAACATTTGTTTTACTTTGTTATTATTAAAATGGACAATATAAATTGGAAAACTCTCAGACCAGGCCGGTTTCGATAAAAATCATCATGATTTATATCGAAACCGGCCTGGTCTGAGAGTTTTACAATTTATATTGTCCATTTTAATAATGAAAGAGTAAAACAAATAATTTTATCGTTGCAACAGTACTTTTATTTATTCTACGGATTAGATTTCCAAGTAATACGCCAATTTCGAACAACTGGGGTTTGAGCGTGAACTCAGAGAGAACAGCTGAAGTTTGGATGTGAGAAGCCTCAGAAGAGAGTACAAATCATGATGTATGAGAGTACTAAGAGAAGCTATTTGTTTTTTCATTGATTGGATCTCGACTTTGGCAAAGCAAATGTTCCAAAATATAATGTTAGAATATATTTTCTCTCATATACATATTGGTGTATATTCCACTAATTTCTTTCTGAAGCGTGACAAAAAAAAAGAGAGATAATCAAGCAAAGAAATAAATATCCAGACAAATACTTATTGGTCTTTATTATAATGTAGATAATTGCAGTCATAAAAAATGATAATAAAGTTGATCTAGTACTAATGGGAATGTATTAAAAAACTCATAGCAACGTTAAATGGTACATAACAGAGAGTAGCTTATTTCTAAGTTACTAGCAAGCAAAGGATATGTCTCAGTGGTTTTACTTTCAAGACCTCATTACGCGCCAACATTGCTTGACCTCTGTTAGGCAACAGTATGCGCTGCCATCGCAAATACATATTAGATCTTTTGTAGCCAGCTAGGGCCATTACGGATGGTTTTTATTAATGAGTTGTTGGAGTTTTCAGACCTAATTTTTATTCTCGAGGAGAATTTCCTGACTTTCAGACGGTCAGCGCACTTACGAGCGAATATTAGACGTGCGCTATTAGACCTTAGCACATTCATTAATCGGCGGAATATTACGTTACTCGCAATGCACAAGCGCTGAGTAATTTTTTTTAAAGTTACACTTGAGTGAGTCACAGTACATGGAGTAACAAAAAGTCCAAAATACCTGGCATTTGTTCTCTTTATAGATCAGTGTCCTAATTTCAGAATTACTGTATTACCAATCCCATAGAGCTTCCTCGTTTCATTTCTCTATGCCAGGCTATGTCCTTGTTATCACGAAAATCATCTATGATTTTGCGACCCCGGCAAGAGAAGTTGTTTACATACCCGAGCGCTACACTCCTGAGAACAGAATGTTTATGACCGAGCAACCTATACTTCGCCTAGACCTAATATACAATGCATACAATACAAAGTTTATTAGCTACGCTCTCGCAGATCACGAGCAACTTCTGTAACCCTGTAGGCTGGGGAGGGGCAAGCACCATGTCATTAGAGTAACTAAGAACATTTACTGCCTTATTGTTAATATGATCTCCAGTGTCCTTCCAAACAATAAAAGAACGATATATTGTTCTAAGCCGAAAGGCACAGCAGGGGCTGAAGGGATTAGACAAAATCACGATAAATGACTTTGTGTGTCCTGTAAAGACAATAGAAGACGGACTGAAATAAGAAGCCTGAAGGTCAGCGGTTGACCGCCAAGCTCATTAATGTTTCTTTATTACACTGTCCAGGTAGCAATAGAATGGCTTCACGAATCCGTCACTACTCGTATAAAAAGTTCATGGCTTCCTTAGCCTGTAAAATACTTCAAAATAACAGATCTCTATCAGACGGAATGTTAAGATGACGTGACTACTTCATTTGCTCACATTCACAGGACTTTTTCTTGCCGTCCTAAGCACGCCAGTCGTCCATCAAACCTTACAAGCTAATATTATTAGCAGGGGTCGCGGCCAGACGGAACATCCCCTGCGGAAAGTCTCTTGGGGCTTGAAGCGCATAGATCTACTAACAGGGTAAAAATCCCACAGAATATTCCCTAAAGGGAATGTAACTGTACTAATGAAGCACTAGCTGCTCGCGGTGTCATTAGATACACTAATTAATTCCACAAAGTCCTACTTCCACCTTCAGTTCCTTACTCTTGCCCAATCGGAAAATCGTTAGCTATTATACCATGTCCGTAAGCATATGATGAACAGCATCTGATAACATAAGACAAATACTGTAAAATGAACTCGCAGTTCTTCATAGTTCTGCTGCAAAGAATATCCTTTTCTTTCCTTTATTTGGAGTTCTATAGAATTTGCACATCGGAACATCAGAAATGTAATTGTTCGTTGAGGGATCGAAGGAAGTCAATTCCAGTATCTCTGCTGCGGGACGAGGTCCGTGATACGTCTCTCCAAAACTTACAGCTTAAATAATAATAGTGATAATAGTAAATAAATCAATGGCTGAGACAACTGTGTCCTTGCTGGTATGCAGATGAATTTCTTAATAGCTGCTGCAGATTAATTTTTTCCCTAATAATCTTTCACATCGAGACAGAGAGACGGATCTTTCTCCGATATCACGAGGTCGATATTACTTACATTATCATTAGTAATACTCAGCTGCCGTTGAAATCCAAATATTGAAGATATATATGTACATATACAGCTTGTCCTATTGCTGCCGTTCAGTTTGATTTCACTACTCTTTCCATACAATGAAACTATATTAAATTTTGCTCTCAGGTCACAACATATAAATTGACTAGATGACAAACGAAGCTCAGGAGAAAGTTTTTTTTAATGTGCTGTACTGCAATTTTATAGCTTTCTTTCTTTCTAGAGCCAGTTTTCTCATGATGGCAATAATTTTAATGAATTTAAGTGCTCCATGCCTTCTTCAAGACATGCGGCAGGGAATTTAATTAAATTCAGTGAAGCTTTTCTGATGGCTGATAGAAATTGATTTTTTCTTTTCGGAGGACTATGCTGCTCACACGAATTGAAATAGAGAACACCAGCCTTCCTCTCACCACAATTTGAGTGCTCTTGCAACGTAACCTTGAGGAGCATATTACTGACGAAACTGTGATCAATGGAGACGGGTTGTCGCTAAATTTTGCTGTCATTTTCGACAGCGTGGGCGCTCTACTTTGTTACTGAAATGCGAGATCAGTCTACCGACAGTGAGGCATCTGAAGCATCAAATTCAGTGCCATGAAATAACACCGCAAATGGATTGCAACAATTCTTTACCTTCATTTTCGACAGCTGAGAACATTATTATAATGCCAGTAACCCACCATTCAGTTGGCTTATTCCTTTCTATGAAGAACATGTTTTACTATTTCTTTATACCATACACCATATAAGCAATTTATTGCGGGCCCCAATGACCTCATCTGCTCTTCATTTCACTTGAAATGCCGGGACCCATTTAAAGTGAAACAAACGAAGCTGGAGTCTCTGAGGAAACATACAGCTTGCAGCACCTCACAACATCTTCCGACAACAGTCTGACAGGTAAAGAGCCTTTGGAACAGGCTCTACATGCTGACAAGAGCCCAACACCGTCTCCCATATCACCTCGCTTTCGCTTTGCTACAGACGCCTGTGCGCACCGTAACTAACTTTGGAGCATGCAGGCACCTAGGCGGAAATAGATATTGCACCATAAACTAATACAGAATTTAACTAGAGCACTCTGAGAGCGCATACCTCCGCCAAAAAACTCAAATTGGCTGTGAAACCCTAATTTTCTTTTTATAAACACCAAATCCAATCATTTGTGCCTTTTCATAGTAAAAACAGCTTGTGTGTTTTTCTTGAAGATTCGTTCATATCTTTTTAAGTTATACTGCAAACAAACGTTAAGACAAACATGAGTCAAACATTCAAACGAATAAACCGATCTGCACCAGAATTTAATCATTTATGTCTTTTAACATTACTAATAACCTTAAGATCCATTCATTATTTTTTGAGTTATTGTGCTAACAAGCATAAAATCAAAAACAGTGGCAAACGAACGAACGAACAAACGGATCATTACAAAAATTTGGTCATCTACTTTTTGTCATATAACAAACAAGTCATGTTAATTTCATAAAAATCCATCCATTTTTTTTTTAATTATGGCATTGAAAAAAATGAGGCAGACAAACAAACAAACGGAGGGCATATCTTTACCAAAAGTTAATCATTTGTTCCTCCTAACATACCTAACCATCCCTGTGAATTTCGTCCAAATCAGTTCATAACTTTTAGAGTTATCTTGGTGACATGCAGACAAACGTACATACATACAGACAGACAAACACGACGATAACATAAACTCCTTGGCGGAGGTAATTAATTGCCTGTTGTGTGCATGCATACGGCTGATTGCAGGGCTTATAATGCATACGTCCCCTGCTTGCATTACAGAAGGATAAATTCACTCAGCAAGCGGTAAGTTGGCCCTTGCTCAGCTCGATGTGCAATCGGAATTTTACAGACCTCTGAAGTTCCTGTTAGTAGTAGCTCGGATGCTGAATAGTGTATATACCTAATTATATATATAAGGTTCTCATAGCGTCTTATAGCCCGTGTAGGCTGGTTGTAAGATTTGAGCATTTGAAGTGGCAATTCTAAACTACATGTGAAGATGATATTCATAAGAAAGCAGTGAAATTAAATGGGCTGCTTGTATACTATCGATTGTTCTGGTTACTAATTAGTACACTTGCGTCACTATTTGACTTGTTCACACCTGCCTCGTGAAGGCTTACCTTAAGTGAAGCTTAGACTACATCATTGTAATAGAGAAACACCAATGATTAGGTGACCGCATGCGAAGGAAACATAAACAAAACAGATCTGCGATAGATACACTGTAACTATAACGGTTAGGGCGGGTGGGTGAAAGCAATAATGTTACACGATTCCCTTAGAGCGAAACATGAGAATACAAAGCAACATTACCCAGCACAATGTGTCCAGTCAACTATAGGGGTACGGTACGTGAGTGATGCGTTGCACGTTCGAGTATATTCTTAAAACTCAAATTGAATTTTACACATTAATGTTGAGTACAGATTCATGGGGAGGACGAAACAACGCTGAGAGAAAGTGGCTCTAATGATTATTTCAGCAGCTGAAAAGTGAAACTAAAACAAAATCAAAAACGTAACGATAGTAGCCATTAATTACCTCCGCCAAAGAGGTTATGTTTTCGTCGGCTTTGTCTGTCTGTCTATTATTCTGTCTGTCTGTCTATCCGTCTCTCTGTCTGTCACCAAGATCACTCAAAAAGTTATGCACCGATTTTGACGAAATTCCCAGGGATTGTTGGGTATGTTGAGAGAAACATATCATTAACTTTTTGTGAAGATCAGTTCATCAGTTTGTTTGTTTGTCGACCTCAGTTTTCTCAATGCCATAACTCAAAATTTTGTGGACGGATATTTATGAAACTTACTTGAGTTGTTAGGTATATTACGGAAAGTAAATGCCCAAAATTTTGGAATGATCCGTTTGTTTGTTCGTTTGTTTCAAACTATTTTCAATTTTATGCTTGTTAGCACAGTAACACAAAAAATAATGAATGAATCTTCATGAAATTTATATGATTTGTTAGTAATGTTAAAAAACATGAATGATCAAATTTTGGTGCAGATCGGTTAGATCGTTTGGATGTTTGACTCATGTTTGTCATAATGTTTGTTAGCAGCATAAGCCAATAAATTATGAACGGATCTCCAAAGAAATTACAGAATCTGTTATCACTGTTGAAGGGCACAAATTATTAGATTATGGTGTTGATACAAAAAATCATGGGCTCAGAACCAATTTTATTTCTGTTGTAACTGCTGCTTTGCTTGGCGGAGGTATGCGCTTTCAGAGTGCTCTAGCTTATGGTAAACTTCCCAAGTTATTCTTCCCGTAAAACTTCCACCTAATTCTACAATGTACATACACCAATACTGTACTAATACTTACCAAGAGTAGCCTAAACAGAAGGGGTGTCACTCCTATGATAAGAAGTTGCACTTCACAATAGGAACAGAACGAAGACACAGCACAGCGCTCGTAGGAGTCTATACATTGACACGTGACACTGTAATAAGAGAGAACAAGGCAGCACAGGTCAAGTTTATTGCTATCCACTCTCACTGCTTCCCATGAGAAGACTAAACACCAACAGGTACCGATATTCTCACACCACAGCTTATATAGGCAGCTGGTACATGGACAGGTAGTAAACGTTTGAGTGAGATGGAGAGATCTATGGGAAAGCCTAGGACTGGAATGAAAATTTGGGGTGCTGCCATATTAAGTTTTAAAACAGCATTTGACTATCAGTCTGCGTTTGGTTTAAATTAAAACAGATGTATGGACAGTGGAGCTAGCTAAGCAAATTTTGAAAAAAAACTTGGTCCTAAAATGAATCCAAATAAACTTTTAAGTCACTTTCACTTGGTTTCAGTGCTTCTTAACTCGTAAACAAGAACAAGCAATGGGAAATTAATCAGTGTATGCTAAAGCTGAATTCAACCTGCTAAGTATGCTGACTAATGCCATGGGCACTGCACAAGTTATGTACAGTTTAACTCCTGCAAGTAAACTTAAGCCTATTAAATTCAACAGTATTTTGTGACTACTGTACCCGGGCTGTCAAAAATGGCTACGATGAATTCCGGGAAAGCAATTTTTATTTAACATGCTTCTGTTACTAATATATTTTGAAAGCTATGCTGCAACATCAGACTCGACTTGTTATAAATATAAGCGCTCTTTTTCGATTCAGCAAAGCAGCACAATCGTCCCCACCTTAGGTGACACGAGGAAAAATCTACCATTATCAAGCAGCTAAACGTTATTGGATTTACAAATTCCTCGCGGCGTATACTAGATGCCGAAGGATTAGCCTTCTAGCACATCTAAGTTTTTCTCTTGAGGCGTAAACTGCTCTGTGAGAGGAAGATACAAATCTGGAAAAAATAATTGTGTCTACTGCCCAGTGAAAATCATCGCTTCATGTAGGCTTTGTTGATTATCTACTGAATTTATACGTCGTTAGCTTAGAATAAACATAGGTTCTGATGCTTGGAGAAAGTCCTAGAATCAGCAGCATTAAGAGAAGATGTATGTATATTTATTGTTTCGATTTGAAGGAGTTTTTCAAGCAAGTAGTGCATTCAGATGCAGGGTTAAGGATCCCGGCCATTTTCACCTTCTTCTGCAACCTGATCATCGATCTCTATGAAATTGTAACTAAGTCAAAAAATTTCAACCTGTACTATTTTTCGGTTATTCTTTTCCTTTTAAGAAGCGGACACGATATAAATAAATACGCGAAGCTTTTTATAATAGTAAGATTATCAATAGAGTTAACTTCTGTATGGATTACTACATGTATACAATTAGGGATGAAAGCTGATGTCAAGAATTTATCAGCAATTCAGAACGCATAACTATGCCACAGTCATTCTCGAGACCGTGGCATAAGTCAGAGAGTTGGGTAGTGAGAAAAAAGTGCTAACTACTCACCAATAGAAGAACATGAAGTACCTGTCAAAGTATACAAAAATAAGTTCTTTTAACGTCAAGATAAAAGTACCTACTTATTGAATCGAAAATTACAAAGTTCTCCAGCGAATACATTGATGGATCTTCTTATCTTCACTTTGCTTAAGTCGAGTCTTGCATTTATACATATTATTCAGCACTTATTGGGATAACTAGAAGAAAAGATTGTCAATTAGAGAGTACTCAGTGAGCGCATACCTCAGTCAAGCTAGGCAGAGGGGACGAAAAATTCAAATTGGTTCTGAAACCGTGGGTTTCTTTGTATCAACTAGAAAATCTAATCATTTGAGACTTTTGATAGTATTAAAAATTACTGTAATTTTCATGGAGATCCATCCATAACTTTTTGAGTTTTTTTGCAAACAAGCATAAAATCAAGCATAGCGTCAAGCAGACGAAAAAAAACCGATCGTTCCCAGAAAATTGGTTATTTACTTTTAGTATTATATCTAACAACTCATGTTATTTTCATGAAAATCCATCCATAACTTTTTGAGCTATGGCTTTAAGAAATAAATGGCAGACAAACAAACAAGTAAACTGATGAACGAATTTCCACCAAAAACTTATCATGTGTAACTATTAACATGCCTAACAGTCAGTGTAAATTTTGTAAATTTTTGTAAAATTTTCATTACTTTTTGAGTAATCTTGGTCACAGATAAACAGGCAGACGGACAAATAGGGCGACAAAGAGACAGACAAACACCAAAAAAATACAACTTCCTTCGCAGAGGTAATCATAAATTGCAGTTGCGGATCACTTAGGCCAGCTGAGACGATAGTCCTTTAGGCAGGACGTCCTATGTTTTCCTGCATATGAAAGAAAACTCGGGACATATGACAGTGACTTCGAGAGGCATCGGTCGTAGGACATGGATCTAACATATTTTACTTCTGAAGAAGAAACGCGAGCCTTCGGGTTGATCATATCTCCCGTATTTTTGGTGACTTTAAGAGTTATACGCACAAAATCACTTGAAATTGGTACGAGAATAATTGCTATGATAGCAACTGTATTAAAATTAGTATTAAATATTTGTTACTCAAGTGCACCGAATTTATTAAAGGCATCGCTTTACAACTTGTTTGGCGGTACTTGTCAACTGTCGAGGTCGCGTGGTTTCCAGTTCTCTATGTTTGAGTATTCTTTTTTTTTTATAAACCACAGTTGCGCCAGTGAAATAGTGACTTCTATGCACTGTTATCTTTGTTTTGTTCTGTAAACACCAGTCCACTCTGAGAGCGCATACCTCCGCTAAGCAAGGCAACGGTTTCTAAAATTTCAAATTGGTTCTGACACCGCGATTTTCTTTGTTTCAACAACACAATCGAATCACTTGTGCCCTTCAACCGTGTTAACAGCTTCAGTAAGTTTTTTGAAGATCCGTTCGTAAGTTTTGTGTTATGCTACAAACAAACATTCCGACAAACTTAAGTGAAACTCAAAAAGGTACCAATCTATCCTCACCAAAATTTAATCACTTATGTCTTTCAACATTACCAACAGCTCCTATGAATTTCATAACGATCTATTCATAGCGACAAGCGTACGAACATTCTGATCATCCCTCAAATTTGGTCATTGACTCTTCGTGATGTACCTAACAACTCATGTAAATTTCATAAAAATCTGTCCATTACTTCTTCAGTTATGGCACTGAGACAAATGAGACAGACAAACAAACGGATGGACGGATTTTCACCAAAAGTTAACTATCTGTTCCTCCATTTCATACCTAACAATCCCTGTAAATTTCGTAAAACCAACTCAATAACTTTCTGAGTTATTTTGGGAAAAGAGAGACAGAATAACAGACCGACAAACACACAAACCGACAAAAACATAACCTAATTGGTGGAGGTAATATTTTTGCTCTTTATGCAGTTTCTTTTTTTTTTAAATTTTCAATTTCTTTGCGAATAAGCTTCAGGATCAGCTGATGTGTTCCTTGCTATCGTGTGCATGGTTAAGACTTGCAACATCAAAGCAAGGCATCCGTCACGACTTTACTTTTCAGGCCATAAAGCTATGGTCTGCAGCGGCCTTGACCGGCACGAATGTTAGATCTATATATTAATACGCTAGTACCTACGTACGTACCTACTTACCTTTTGTGTCACGCTCTTCATTATTAATAGATAGAAGGAAATTCGAGCTTTATTCAGTTCGGGTTGTGATACGGCTGATGACTTATCTCTCGGCCACAGGCCAGGTCTTTTTAATTATTGTTTTTACGCCCGAAATTCCTAAGGAAAAATCTTTGGGAACCTGTACTGTGGTTTACTACCAAAGGAATTCCACGGGTCCAGTTAAACAGAGCAACTTATAATATAATCCACGGGCCATTTAGACAAGGGCAGCTTCAGTAATTATTATCAGCAAAAGGCTGGTCGTATAAGATATCATACATCGAATCTCGGTGTTGTTTGTGATGTTGACGGGGAATTGCCATGGTACAATGCAAGGGTTCACTGATCTATCTGAAGCGCGTTAAACCAGACAGTGAACGTTTCACGGGTTCTGCTAACTCATATAAATATTCCACGGGTCCAATTAATGATACGCGGAGGTCAGCAGTCCCGTGCAGCTGGACAAGGTCTTTTAATAATTTTTATGCCCCTCGGCTCTTCTGAAAGAACGGGTAGGGATC
>LQNS02278091.1:23460950-23472308 GCA_001587735.2 Parhyale hawaiensis | reverse complement strand
ATTTGCACATCGGAACATCAGAAATGTAATTGTTCGTTGAGGGATCGAAGGAAGTCAATTCCAGTATCTCTGCTGCGGGACGAGGTCCGTGATACGTCTCCAAAACTTACAGCTTAAAAAATAATAGTGATAATAGTAATACATCAATGGCTGAGGCAACTGTGTCCTTGCTGGTCTGCAGATGAATTTCTTAATAGCTGCTGCAGATTAATTTTTTCCTTGCTACTTTGCAGATTAATTTTTTCCAAAATAATCTTTCACATCGAGACAGAGAGACGGATCTTTCTCCGATATCAAGAGGTCGATATTACTTAAATTATCATTAGAAACAACTTTGCGCATTCGTGTTGAGAAATCAAGCAAATTCAAAGAACATTTTCGAGGCATACTACAAGACAAAATTGTTTTCCTTTGAAATCTATCAGCTTAACGTGCAACGTGTCGTCTAGTATTATACTAAAAGTCTGTGAACCATGTGTCTTGTTTGCGCACAGTTTCTTTACTTTTAGATAGAAAGAAATTCGAGCGTCCATTGTGGAGCTACGCCTTTGGATGACGTTTTCGAGTCCACCATACAATCCCATTTCATCGTTCACAAGTCAGATCGAAATGGATATTTATGGAACGTCGTGATGTTGACACCGACACCTTCATAGCTACGTCGAGTGCACAAAAGGAGTGAAATTTCATTAACCTGGCCAGCCGGTATCAGTAGGCTAGCTGATTTATTTACTTGAGTCGTCTTTTGAGACAGTTTCTTCACTTTAATATAGAAAGAAATTTGAAGGTTGAAGATCTAATTCGATTGTATCTATGATACGGTAGTTCCTGAGCTCTACTGCCTGAACGGGCACGGTAAATTCGAAGGCGCTACAGGAAATACAACTGTAGTACGTAACATATAAATTGACTTTGCTGACAGGCTAAGCTTTGAACATCCATTAGAGAATCAAAGAAGCTGCTAATGGTAACCGGTACGGGCCAGACTGGGCCGTCAAATAGCGTGTGGTAATGACCAGCTGACTAACACCATTTTTTTTAGAAAGCAAAGGCGATCGTGATGACGGCCCAAAGGGTCACCGGCCGTCTAGCTGTTTTCTATCGTTTCTCATATTAAGGACGTTAGACATCATGATTTTCGGCCGCCGCCACAATTTTACGTTTATCGAGATCCCGTTATATTTGGTCTCCAGGCTTGCGGTTCGTGCAAGCTTGCTCTTAGTTACCTCATAGCTGCTGATACTGTAGATGCTTGAATAATTATTGAAACTCTTAACTGTTTGTGGGCATCAAACTTTAGGGCCGAAGCAAACCCAAAGCAGTTCAGCGAGAAGCTGGTAGGTAGGAAGTTTTTGAGAAGCACCCAATGCATTGGAGCGCGCACACCGAACAGCGGCAGCGGCCTGCTCACCTGCGGCTGTCCGGTGTGCGTGCTGCACTGCAATCCGTACTTCTTAAAAACTGCCAGCCTGCCAGCTTCTTGCTGAACTGCTTTGGGTTTGTTTCGGCCTTTAGTTTGACTGCAACTAGCAGCAGACTGTGTCCCAGGTACTGTAGATGTCTACTGTGGACTTAGATGAACTTTATTTATATAGCTATCTTTGACAGTCAATAAGGAATTAATATCCTCGTAAATGCTTTGACGGCAATGCTCCGTTGCTTCGAGAAATTGGCGGCGCTCTCTTGGCCGATTATTATTAATATTAAATCACACCAGAGTGGCCACGTGGGAACGGAGAAACTCCATGAGGTTAACAAACCCCCACGCAACCAGCCCAGCGGGTGAAGAAAACATATGAATGAAAAAAAAAAAGATCCGAGATCACAGAATAGCTCTGTGTACAGATCGTTTAAAGCTGCCGATGATACAATAAAGACGGCGGTGTATTAATCTGTCTGTGTGTTTATCCGTCCGTTTTCTGTTACGCTTTGAGAAAGCAACAGAAAATGAGGCCAGGTTTTAAATTATGGTCATCCTGTCCCGCTTCACTGAAATCTGATTGTTGGAAGATAGACCAGGCTGCAGGTGATGGCACGCGCATTTTAAAACCATATCTAAATGGAATTTTTGCTCAGCTGCCGTTGAAATCCAAATAATGAAGATATATATGTACATATACAGTTTGTCTTATTGCTGCCGTGGAGTTTGATTTCATTACTTTTTCCATACAATGAAACTATATTAAAATTATTTTGCTCTCAAGTCACAACATATAAATTGCCTAGTTGACCAACGAAGCTCAGGAGAAGCGTTTTTTTATATGCAGTACTGCAATTTTTAGCTTTCTTTCTTTCTAGAGACAGTTTTCTCATGTTGGCAATAATTTTGATGCATTGAAGTGCTTCATGCCTTCTACAAGATACGCAGCAGGGAATTTAATTAAATTCAGTGAGGCTTTGCTGATTGCTGATAGAAATGGATTTCTTCTTGTCAGAGGAGTATGCTGCTCAGACGAATTGAAAGAGAGAACACTAGCCCTTCTCTCACCGCAATTTGAGTGCTCATGCAACGTAGCCTTAAGGAGCATATTACTGACGAATCTGTGATCAGTGGAGACGAGTCATCACTAAATTTTACTGTCATTTTCGACAGCGCGGGCGCTCTACTTTGTTAATGAAATGCGAGATCAGTCTACCGACAGTGAGGCATCTGAAGCATCAAATTCAATGCCATAAAATAACACCGAAAAAGGATTGCAACTATTCTTTAATTTCATTTTCGACAGCTGAGAACATTAATATAATGCCTGTATCCCACCATTCAGTTGGCTTTTTCCTTTCTATGATGAACATGTTTTTACTATTTCTTTTTACCATACACCAATAAATACAATAAATTGTATTGCGGGCACCAATGACCTCATCTGCTCTTCATTTCACCTGAAGTGCCGGACTCATTTATAATGAAACAAACGAAGCTGGAATCTCTGAGGAAACATATAGCTTGCAGCACCTCACAATATCTTGCGACAACAGTCTGACAGGTAAAGAGCCTTTGGAACAGGCTCTACTCGCTGACAAGAAGGCATAAATAGAGCCCAACACCGTTTCCTATATCCCCTCGCTTTCGCTTTGCTACAGACGCCTGGACGCACCGTAACTAACTTTAGAGCATGCAGGCACCTAGGCCGAAAAAGATATTGCACTATAAACTAATACATAATTTAACTGGAGCACTCTGATAGCGCATACCTCCGCCAATTGGCTGTGAAACCATAATTTTCTTTTTATAAAATCCAGATCCAATCATTTGTGCCTTTTGATAGTAAGAACAGCTTGTGTGTTTTTCTTGAAGATTCGTTCATAACTTTTTCATTTATACTGCTAAAAAACGTCAAGACAAACATGAGTCAAACATACAAACGTACCAATCGATCTGCACCAAAATTTTATCATTTATGTCTTTTAACTTTACTAACTAATGACCCCTATAATTTTCATAAGGATACATTCATCATTTTTTGAGTTATTGTGCTAACAATCATTAAATAAAAAACAGTGCCAAACGAACGAACGAACAAACTGATAATTACAAAAATTTGGTCATCTACTTCTTGTCATACACCTAAAAACTCGTCAATTTAATAAAAATTCATCCATAACTTTCTGAGTTATGACATTGAGATGAATGAGGCCGACAAACAAACGGATGGGCATATCATCTTCACCAAAAGTTAATCATCTGTTCCTCTCAACATACCTAACAATCCCTGTGAATTGCGTCCAAATCAGTTCATAACTTTTCGAGTTATCTTGGTGACAGACAGACAAAGATAAATACAGACAGACAAACACGACGAAAACATAACCTCCTTGGCGGAGGTAATTAATTGCCTGTTGTTTGCATGCGTACGGCTGATTGCACGGCTTATAACGCATACGTCCCCTGCTTGCATTACAGAAGGATAAATTCACTCAGCAAGCGGTAAGTTGGCTCTTGCTCAGCTCACTGTGCAGTCGGAATTTTACAGACCTTTGAAGTTCCTGTTAGCAGTAGCTCGGATGCTGAATAGTGTATATACTTAATTATATATATAAGGTTCTCATAGCGTCTTATAGACCGTGTAGGCTGCTTGTAAGATTTGAGCATTTGAAGTGGCAATTCTAAACCACATGTGAAGATGCGAAGATGATCTTCATAGGAAAGCAGTGAAGTTAAATGGGCTGCTTGTATACTATTGTTAATTCGTACACTTCGCGTCACTATATGACTTGTTCTCACCTCCCTCGTGAACGCTTACCTTAAGTGAAGTTTAGTCATTGTAATAGAGAAACACCTTTGAATAGGTGACCGCATGCGGAGGAAACACAAAAAAAAAAATAGATCTGTGATACACTGTAACAATAACGGTTAGGGTGGGTGGGCGTAACGATAGAAGCCATTAATTACCTCCACCAAGGAAGTTATGTTTTCGTCGGCTTTGTCTGTCTGTAATTCTGTCTATCTGTCCGTCTCTCTGTCTGTCACCAAGATAACTCAAAAAGTTATGGACGATTTCGACGAAATTCACACCGATTGTTTTGTATGTTGAGAGAAACAGATGATTAACTTTTGATGAAGATCCGTTCATCAGTTTGTTTGTTTGTCTACCTCATTTTTCTCAATGCCATGACTCAAAATTTTATGGAAGGATTTTTATGAAACTCAAATGAGTTATTAGGTATATTACGGACAGTAAATGCATACATTTTTGGAATGATCCGTTTGTTTGTTCGTTTGTTTCTCACTGTTTTCAATTTTATGCTTGTTAGCACAGTAACTCAAAAAATAATGAATGAATCTTCATGAAATTTATATAATTTGTTAGTAAAGTTAAAAGACACGAATAATCAAATTTTGGTGCAGATCGGTTTGTTCGTTTGTATGTTTGACTCACGTTTGTCATAATGTTTGTTAGCAGCATAAGTTAATATGTTTTGAACAGATCTCCAATAAAATTACAGAATCTGTTATCACTGTTAAAGGACACAAATCATCAGATTTTGGTGTTGATAGAAAAAAAAATCATGGGATCAGAACCAATTTCATGTCTGTCGTAACCGCTGCCTTGCTTAATTGGCGGAGGTATGCGCTTTCAGAGTGCTCTAGTTTATGGTGAACTTCCCAAGCTATTCTTCCCCTAAAACTTCCACCTAATTCTACAATGTACATACACCAATACTGTACTAATACTTACCAAGAGTAGCCTAAACAGAAGGGGTGTCACTCCTATGATAAGAATTTGCACTTCACAATACGAACAGAACGAAGACACAGCACAGCGCTCGTCGGAGTCTACATTGACACGTGATACTGTAATAAGAGAGAACAAGCCAGCACAGGTCAAGTTTATTGCTATCCACTCTCACTGCTTTCCCTGAGAAGACTAAACACCACAGGTACCGATATTCTCACACCACAGCTTATATAGGCAGCTGGTACATAGACAGGTAGCAAACGTTTCCGTGAGATGGAGAGATCTATGGGAAAGCCTAGGAATGGAATGGAAATTTAGGGTGCTGCCCTATTAGGTTTTGAAACAGCATTTGACTATCAGTATGCGCTTCCTTTATATTAAAACAGATGTCTAGACAGTGGAGCTAGCTAAACAAAGTTTGAAAAAACTGGATCCTAAAATGAATTCAAATGAACTTTTGAGTTAAATTCACTCGTTTTCAGTGCCTATTAACTCGTAAACAAGAACAAGCAATGGGAAATTAATCAGTGTAGGCTAAAGCTGAATTCAACCAGCAAAGTATGTTGAATAATGCCATGGGCACTGCACAAGTTATGAACAGTTTAACTCCTGCAAGTCAACTTAAGCCTATTAAATTCAACAGTATTTTGTGACTGCTGGAACCGCGCTGTCAAAAATGAGACTGATGAATTCCGGAAGAGCCATTATTATTTAACATGCTTCTGTTACTAATATATTTTTGAAAGCTACGCTGCAACATCGGACTCGACTTGTTATATATATAAGCGCTCTTTTTCGATTCATCTAAGCAGCACGATCGACCCCACCTTAGCTGACACGCGGAAAATTCTACCATTATCAAGCAGCAAAACATTATTGAATTTAGTTAAATTCCCTGCGGCATATACTAGATGCCGAAGGATTAGTCTTTCAGCTCATCTAAGTTTTTCTCATGAAGTTACAACTGCTGCGTCAAAGAAAGACACGAAGCTGGAAAAAATAGTTGGGCTTACTGCCCCGTGAAAAATCCTCGCTCCATGAAGGCTTTGTTGATCATCTACTGAATTTATACGTCGTTAGCTTAGAATAATCATAGGTTCTGACTCTTGGAGAAACTTCTAAAATCAGACTCGATTTATATATAGCAGTGCTAAGAGAAGATGCAAGTATCATTATTGTTTCGATTTCAAGGAGTTTTTCAAGCAAGTAGTGCATTCAGGTACAGGGATGAGGATCCCGGCCACTTTCACCATCTTCTGCAACCTGGTCATCGACCTCTACGCAAACGTAACTTAATTACAAAATTTGCAACCTGGCCTATTTTTCGCTTATCTTTAAGGAGCCGACAATAAATAAATGAATACGAGAAGCTTTTCATTATAGTGGGATTATCAATAGAGTTAACTTCTGTATGAATTACTACAAGTATACAATAAGGGATGAAAGCTGATGTCAACAGTTTATCAGCAATTCAGAACGCATCGCTATGCCACAGTCTTTCTCGAAACAGTGGTATAAGTCACAGAGTTGGGTAGTAAGAACAAAGTGCTAACTACTCACCAACAGAAGAACATGAAGTACCTGCCAAAGTATATAAAATAAAATTAAACATTAAAATGAAAGTACCTACTTGTTTAATACAAAACTACAAAGTACTGTAGCGAATACATTGAACGATCTTCTTATCTTCAGCTTGCTTAAGTCGAGTCTTTCATTGACACATATAATTCAGCACTTATTGGAATAACTAGAGGAGAAGATTGTCAACTATAGAGAACTCAGAAAGCGCATACCTCCGTCAATCTAAGCAAATGTACCGAAAAATTCAAATTGGTTCTGAAAACGTGATTTTCTTTTTATGAACTCCGAAACCTAATCAATTGAGCCTTTTGGTAGTATTAACAATTACTGTAACTTTCATGAAGATCCATTAATAACTTTTCGATTTTTTTTCCTAACAAGCCTCAAATCAAACAAAGTGTCAAACGAACGAAAAAACCAACTGATCGTCTCAAAAATTTGGTCATTTACTCCCAGAAGTATATCTAGCAACTCATGTAAGTTTCATGAAAATCCTTTCACAACTTTTTGAGCTATGGCTTTAAGAGAAAAATGATAGTCAAACAAGCAAACAGATGAACAGATTTTCGCCAAAAATGGATCATGTGTAACTATAAACATGCCTAACAATGCCTGTATATTTCGTAAAAATCCGTTCATTACTTTTTGAGTAATCTTGGTGACAAATAAACAGGCAGACGGACAAACTTACTGACAGACGGACAAAGAGACAGACAAACAAGACAAAAATATAACCTCCTTGGCAGAGGTAATCATAAATTGCAGTTTCGGATCACTTAGGCGCGCTGCATACGATAGTCCTTTCGGCAAGACGTCCTATGCTTTCCTGCATATGAAAGAAAACTCGGGACATATGACAGTGACTTCGAGAGGCATCGGTCGCAGGACATGGATCTAACATATTTTACTTTTGAAGAAGAAACGCGAGCCTTCGGGTTGATCGTATCTCCCGTATTTTTGGTGACATTAAGAGTTACACGCACAATATCACTTGCAAATGGGTACGAGAATAACTGCTATGATAGCAACTGTATTTAAATTACCATTTAAATATTTGTTACTCAAGGGCACCGAATTTATTAAAGGCATCGCTGTACAACTTGTGTGGCGGTACTTGTCAACTGTCGAGGTCACGTGGTTTCCCGTTCTCTATGTTTGAATATTCTTTTCTTTATATACCACAATTGCGCCAGTGAAATAGTGACTTCTATGCATTGTTATCTTTGTTCTATTCTGTAAAACCTAAGGCACTCTGAGAGCGCATACCTCCGTCAAGCAAGTCAACGGTATCTAAAATTTCAAATTGGCTGTGACACCACGATTTTTTGTTTCAACACCAAATCGAATTACTTGCGCCCTTCAACCGTGTTACCTGCTTCAGTAAGTATTTTGAAGATCCATTCATAATTTTTTGAACTATGCTACTAACAAACATTTCGACAAACTTTAGTGAAACTCAAAAAGGTACCAACCTATCGTCACCAAAATTTAATCACTTGTGTCTTCCAACATTACTAACAGCTCTTATAAGTTTCATAAAAATCCATTCATAGCAACAAGCGTACGAACAAACTGATCATATCCAAAATTTGGTCTTTTACCTTACATGTACCCTACAACTCATGTAAATTTCATAAAAATCCATCCATTACTTTTTCAGTTATGGTATTGAGACAAATGAGGCAGACAAACAAACGGATGGACTTATCTTCACCAAAGGTAATTATATGTTCCTCCTATCATTCCAAACAATCCCTATTAATTTCGCAAGAACCGCTCAATGACTTTCTAAGCTATCTTGAGAAAAGACAGACAGAATAACAGATTAACAGAATAACAGACCGACAAACACACAAACAGACGAAAACATAACCTCCTTGGTGGAGGTAATAATTTTGTTCTTTATGAAGTTTCTTTTTTTTTAGAATTTTCAATTTCTTTGCGAATAAGCTTCAGGATCAGCTGACGTGTTCCTTGCTATCGTGTGCATGGTTAGGACTTGCAACATCAAAGCAAGGCATCCGTCGCGACTTTCATTTTCAGGCCATAAGGCTATCGTCTGCAGCGGCCTTGACAAGCACGAATATTAGATCTGCAGAAATTTTTTGGACCCGCAATATGCGGTATAATGAAAGGGCGAAATTGAACAGGAGGAAAATTGGAACATAACAATTTCTTGCTCTTCCTTCTAGCTGTACTTCACGAGGAAGAATATATTGGTTATGGTGTCGCTAATCCTCGACTTAATTAGCGCTTTGCGAACTCAGAGCCGATATGGAACTCTGGCGGGGGAAGAAAGTGAATATAATGAGGTCAATAACAGCACTGAGGGGGACTTCAGATGCTTCATGGCTTGGATTTCAGAATTGGCAGAGTAAAAACGACGTTCAGTATTGATGCTTCTTTTTGTTACTATCATTTGCAACTTAGTTTAGTTCTCAAACATCTGCATTCAGCAGAGAGGAAATTTATTATCACAATCTCTAATCTTGCCCAATTGTTGCCCACTTCTCTTCATATCAGTTTTGTTTGAATGGTTCAAGCATATAACAAAATACATAGCTAAACTAGAGAATTCTCAGAGTGCATGCCTCCGTTAAGCAATTTAACGCTAACATAATATTCAAGTTGGTCCTGAAACTAGGATTTGATTTTAATCATCACAACAATTCGGTCATTTGCGCTCTTAACAACATTTCTGTAATTGTCTTGAAGATCCGTCGGTAATTTTTTCAGTGATGTACTGACAAATGTGCATCAAACGGACGAACGTATGGACCTCTCATCGCTAAAAGTTTCTCGTTTGTGCATAGTAACATTTCTAACTAAACCTGTAAATTTTGAGAGATCAGTGTAATTTTTATTTTTGAGTTATGTTACTGACCAAGATAATATCAAATACAGAGAAAAACGAAGGAACGCTCAGATCATCACAATAATTTGGTCATATGCTTTTCGTAACAAACCTAATAATTCGTGCAAATTTCATGAAAATTCATCCATCATATTTTGAGTTGTTGCCCAAAAAAAGTGGCAAAAAGACAAACAAACAAACGGTTACTTCACTAAAAGGTAATCATATGTTTCTCCCAACGTGTATAAGAGTCCCTACGGATTTCGTAAAGATTCACCCATAATGTTTTGAATTATGTTGCTGATGGAAAAACAGACAAAAAAATTAAAAACAGATAAATACGCAAAGTCATCAAAACATAACTTCTTTGAGGAGGTAATAAAAAACTATGATGAACAATGTGTACCGTATAATAATATATGTCTCGCAGGCCCCCTTCTTTATGAAGAAATAATACAGGCAAAATTAGACCATCAATAAATAAACGTAGAAGAGTGCCGCCTGTTGGTCAACAATGGAAAACCGAGCAGAATTCATAGGCCAGCAAAATAGCGATCAACTGCTGCGGCCATATTCAGGTACTTTAATAGGTGTTTGATTGCAAGGTAGATGACAGATACTTGTGATTCTGTATCTTCTTCTTCGACTACTTCGAGAAATTCTCTAGGCTGACTGAAGTACTTTTCTACGTATCTCTGCTACGGTTGTCATTCGTGGAGGAGGCTACGAATACGAGTATAAAGCACTGACGTACTGGCTGAGCTGTCAACTTAGTTTTCATGCCATCATATTTTAACGGCGACGTAGATTAGTTAATAATTATACAAACACACATCGGTGTTTTTGAAGTTGTTTTCATTGATTGAGTAATTTCTGTACTAGTCTATTTGGAAAACGGATGATATTCGTTTATCTGCATCATTGCTATAGCAAAGGGTTCTTAATTTACCTATAATCCGCCAAACTCTAAATCTGAAATATGAATAAAAAGCAAAGCGCATCCAACACCCTCGGGTATAAACCCAAAACGGGTGAGGTTTCGGGTGCCTAAATAAGTCATAAATCGGCTGCAGTGTTGAGTCCACGTAGCCAGAGAGCGCGCGTCATACTGAGTGCGAGAGTTGGATGCTTACGGACCTGCATTGAATGTTCCGAGGTGTGTTGTAATCACGCCCAAATGTTGCTACCGTAACCTGAAAAAGGTTACCGTAACCCGAATAGTGGTCATGACAGCCCCATCTATCGATGAGCGGTGTTGCTTAACAATAATGAACATCGGCGTTTTTTGTAATTTTTGCACGTAAGCTTAAAATAAACAAAATTAGTTGCTTACTCTCAGGCTGCTGTGTTTACTCCTTGCTCATATATATAATATTGTCGTTTTCTTTATTTGTAATTGATGTTTTTGAGCGGTGACTTGCGTAACCGCGACTCGTGTCGCAATCGTCATATGATCTATGATTGCGACAAGAGTTGCGACTGGCTCCGTCACCGGTGTAGCACCGGCAACCCAGAAATAGTCAATAAAACACACTTCAGGATCTTAGGAATGTTTGCCCTGTTTTACTCAGAGAATGAACAGTATTTCACAGGAGTTCATTCAAATTCTCTGTGTTGAGATTCTCTTCGAGATAACTTGAATAGTGTTTAAGGAGTATGGTTTCCTCCAAAATAATTACAGTATAGTTCCTGGTGATTGTGTCTACTGATTTTATCAGTAGCTGTCAGAGGTAGAAGGCCGAGTAA
>LQNS02278091.1:23402408-23413358 GCA_001587735.2 Parhyale hawaiensis | reverse complement strand
CTGTTGCGCAACGTATAAACTGTACGGCACTTGTGGGGCCACACACGCACGCACACGCACCGCGCGTACACGTCACCATCACTTACCATCACCGAGAATGTCCAGGGTTCAGACTAGTGCGCCCCGGCCTAAGTCTCAAGGAAATGGGTCACGTCGTCATAGCGGAGAGCTTCCGATGCTGATGATGCTGGGCCTCGTGTCGTTTTCTCTTGCTTTGTACCCTTGGGCCAGGGCCCCTCAGACAGCAACAAGCGACGCTCTGCGATTTTTACGGGAGTCGTGTTGCAGCAGTGCACGGGTGTCGCGAGGCATCGCAGTTGCAGCAGTCTGGACAGCAGACTGCTGTGCCCTCCGTTACACTTTGTTGCGCAACAAATTTGTCGCATTGCGCGTCGCTTGTCTCGCTGACGGGGCCTCGGCCTTACAGGAGTACGAGCTGTCTCTCTTCTGGAGTCTTTGTGAGTCTGCTTTGAGAACGGAATCCCATACGTGGAGAATCTGAAGACGGTAACCACGGGCGAGTTCAATAACTATCAGAATATACTCCACCACCATTTTCTTGATTGTAGCTTGGGCCCGTAGGAAGATAACATTTGGTAGCGCATATTTACCTCACCCATACCGTGGTAATACATGTGGACCATGAATGGTTGGTCGATGGTCTCCCTATTGATTCTTCACCCACCCCTGTACTTTATGGATCGGTGAAACACCATAAAAGTTACTAGCAGCCATCACAGCACTGTTGTCGTTCCAACGAGCACAGCAAACTGTTCCGTTTGTTCTGTAATGTAATGTAATTTCTTTGTTCTTTCCCGCGAAATTGCCTTGATATTAACGGACAGTTCTCCGTACGGTTATCTCTGATAGTTTCACATGCTGTAAGTCCATTCTTCGTCAGATCTTCCATCAGAGCCGCATTGTTGTGTTGTTTCAAGGGCTCAAGAATATTTTTTAAGTCTTGGGTCCCTGAAAGCAGTTTTTCTTTATTATCACCCTTGCCACGGTAGTATGAGAAGTTGTACAAGGAACCATCAGCACAGCACATCATCCACACCTTGAAGCCAAATCTTGTCAGCTTATTTCTCACACTCGTTCATCGAAGTCTGCAAAATGTGACATGCTGCACCCCGAAGTGACCAACGTTCCCATTTTGGGAACATAGAACAAAATCGCTCCTATCGTCAAAACTGCAAAAGAATACGTATCATATGGGCATCTGTGTCATCAAGTAATTTTTAATAAACTTATTCATGCCCCATTTGCCTCATATGCAGTACTTCGTCTGATTAAAGCTTTTACATATTGTATGGTAATTGTTTAAATAAAGATAGCTCAAAACAGACCGCAATAAGAACAATGTAGAATGAAGGAATGAACCTTCAGACCAACCAAGAATATATATTAGGCTTTTTTCCTTCTGTCTGATGCAACACACTCAAAAATACCACTAGAGCACTCTGAGAGCGAATACCTCCGCCAAGCGAGGCAACGGTAGCAAAAAATTCAAATCTGCTCTGAAACAACAATTTTCTTTTACATAAACTCCAAAATCTAATCATTGGTGCCTTTTAGTAGTAATAACAGCTTGTGCAATTTTCTTGAAGATCCGTTGGTAACTTTTTGAGTTATACTGCTAACAAATGTTATGACAAGCATGAGTCAAACACACAAACAAACTGATCTGCACCAAAATTTAATCATTTATGTCTTCCAACATTACTAACAACCTCTACAGATTTCATAAAGATTCATTCATTATATTTGAGTTATTGTGCTAACAAGCATAAAATTAAAAACAGTGACAAACGAACGAACGAACAAACGGATCAATACCAAAATTTGGTCATTCACTCTTTGCTTTATACCTAACAACTCATGTTAATTTCACAAAAATCCATTTATAACTTTTTCAGTTATGGCCTTGAGAAAAATGAGGCAGACGAACAAACAAACGGACGGACATATTTTCACTAAAAGTTAAAATCATCTGTTCCTCCTAATATACCTAACAATCCCTGTAAATTTCGTCCAAATCGGTTCGGAACTTTTTGAGTTATCTTGGTGACAGACAGACAGACAGAGAGGCAGACAAACACGATGAAAACATAACCTCCTTGGTGGAGGTAAATATATAAGCTTTTGCAGCAACTTGAAGTCATGTAAATAAAATGGGAACTTTGGTCACTAATGGGTCAAATGGTTCCAGTTATGAAGGGAGGCATCAGCACCAAACTGTGATTACATAACATCTTCTAGTACCTCTATCTTATGGTTTTGTGAATTTTTATTTCATGGCTACCAATGCGGCTTCACTGTGTACTATAACTGTGCTCTTCAGTACCATTTTAGTATTTCTGGGGTTTCTTTATCTCCTTTTCTTGCGCTTTTAGGCGACTGAGCTCTACCAAAAGCTCTATATACATCAATTTCTGGGGTTGCTGCGTCAAATTTGGCGTTAGGAAAAACTCAACTCAATTGTATGCGATGCTAAAGTGCATTACATGTAGCTGTTGGATGCAGTTTTTTTCTATGAAATTCTAATATTTCTAGAAACTATGGTGAATTTTTAATTATCCATAATGTACAAAGGCATTATATTTATTTCCAATAAAGATATTCAACAATAAGAAATAAAAACGCAAAGGATAAAAATCGCTGTCTGATCTTTTTTGATAAAACGTAAGCTGAATGATTAAAAATGAACGTTTCAACTTTAAAACTCATTATCAACACGTGGCAGGTCTTTTCGCCGTCGGTCTTTTCGTCGTCGGTCGTTTCACAGTCGGTCAATTCGCCGTCGGTCTTTTCGCCGTTTGGTCATTTCACCGTGATGTGACATAAATGTCTTGATAATACATAAATTATACCCAACCACGCCCAACGTAATATGCTATTACATGGAGCACACCGTACATTGACTGGACACGAGCCCTCAAGGCAGATCTCGGTCCCGCGATTGGGCCTAACTTCACACGCATTTTTATATGTTCTCCCATTACTTTTTCATACTTTCTTTAGCTATTTAACTTAATTCTTTGCATTTCTGTAATGACTGGCAAACCTGCACATACTTTTAAAACTACTATACGCAACAAATTCACAAAAAAATATATTACGGCTTGAAGTGTAATTACGAGAATAACTGTTTATGACATCCTTTGATATTTGCAGTAGATTCAAGCTATTTTGCAACAGTTTGTGAAAAATACAATCTTATTTTGTAGAACAGAAGCTTCTCAAATTTGTGGTATGCTCGATTTGTAAGGAAATGCCAAGTAAACAGCTGATGTAAACGCTGATGAAATTTATTGGGTATACGGGCTAAGCGAGATGATCAGAACAGACAACAGAGCTAGAGGATGAGTCGGAACAGCTTGCAGACATAGAGTGGTGAAGCCCTGGCAGCAATGAAATGACAAAGCAATGGCTGCTATGAAGTGATCTAGCGTTGGAGGCGTGCAGTGATGTACCAATGGTAGCAGTGAATTGAGACCGTGAAGTGATCTGAATGATAAAGCACTGGACAGTGGACACGCCATGAGATGGTGTGTACAGCATTGGTAGCCGCAAAGTGATACAGCATTGGTAGTAGAGAAGTGATACAGCATTGGTAGCCGTGAAGTGATACAGCATTGGTAGCCGTGAAGTGATACAGCATTGGTAGCCGTGAAATGATCTAGCGTTTTCATCAATGAAATGATGTAGAAGTGACAGGCCTCGAGTGGTCTAGCATTGGTAACTGAGAAGTTATGTAGCATTGTCCGTCATATAGGGATCTAACATTGGCTGTTGTGAGGGGATTTATCATTGGCCGCTGTGAATTGATTTAACATTAGCAGATATGAAATGAACTAACATTGGCACCTGCGAAGTGATCTAACATTGGCAGCTGTTAATTAATGTATTGAAGGCCACCATGGAGTTGCTAATTTAAATCCAGCAACGATGAAGTGATGTAACATGTTCATCCATTAAATCATATGTGTAACGGAGGCAACTATGGAGTGATGCCCCATATATAGTCATCTACTAAATCATGTAATGTAGGCAACCATGAAGCGATGCAACATAGTCGCCCACATTACATGATTTAGTAGATGACTATGGTTTATCACTCCATAGTTGCCTACGTTACACATATGATTTAATAGATGACCATGTTACATCACTTCATCGTTGCTGGAGTTAAATTAGCAAGTCCATGGTGGCCTACGATACATTCATTAACAGCTACCAATGTTTTAGATCACTTCGCAGGTGCCAGTGTTAGATCACTTCATAATGCAAGCTGCCATAACGTGATTAAACATAGTAATCCACAAAATCATATAATGTAAGCAACCATGATGAAATGTACCAGTAACATACATTTGCTAAAAAATTAAAAATCAATTGCTGGAACTCAAAACATAATAATTCCCATAAAATTTGCTCATCTTGGTCATTTACTAAGACATGACCGAGTTTCTAAAATGACTAAAATTTTCTCAATCGCCAGTCCACTTGAATGTCCTTCGTTAGGCTGGTGTTAGACCTTCTGTTCCTTTCTTTGCATGGGTTTTAGTTAGATTCTTACTTAGGCTGCTGTGGCGTTCTTTTGCTCTTCTTATTTAAATCTCTTATAGTGGGTTATAGTGAATACTTTCGTTCCTAACTTTATTCTAAGATTTCTATTTTCCTTCTCTAATTTACAGCACTGATGGTGGATATATTATGTTCCGAAACGTTTGTTGTATAGGCTACATAATAAACATCTTTTCATGTATAGAGTGGTTCTGCTTTTTATTCTACGAATTGTTTCATTTTTTGTCGATAACTTATATATTGATGTTAACTTTCATGCTCAATACACCTTGAAAATTTTTTGCACAAGGTAAATTGAGTTTAAGTCGTCCGGCTGGATCGGTCTCAAGGGACTGGCCGGGCAATGTTAAGACTCTGTCGACAGACCCAATGTTTACGATAGCTTGGTCAATAATAAAGTTTTAATCAGAACGTATTCCTTTCCATTTCTATTAGCACATCTTAGTTATTTGTAGTCACTCGGTTATATCTTAGTAAATGACCAAGTTGTGCATTTTTTTCACGTGAATTATGGTATTTAAGTTCCAGTATGTGATTATTAAGTTTCTTTCATTTTTTCAGTAAATGACTGGACTTGGATTTTTGTTAATATTTATTTTTTAATTTTATTTTATTCCATTATTTCATGTGTAGTAAATGACTAAGATTGTTGATTTTCTGCATCAATACATTTTAGGTTACTGTATTTTCTATTTTATTCCACCTTTTCTTTTTATTATCCTTCCATTTGTTGGGAAGTTCTGCTGCTGAAGCCGAAACTTTTCATAATAATAATGATAATAATAGCACATTAGGTTCGGCGTGGTGGGGTCTAATTTATGTATTACCACGCCATTTATATTAAATCATGGCGAAATGCCCTCACGGCCAAAAGATCGACGGCGAAAAGACCTAGAACCTTATCAACATCTGTAAAGACAAAAGCACAGTTGATAAATTTCCCTAATTTTCAGCTCATATTATTGTACGAAAAGTGTAAAAGTTATAATCTAAATGCATAGAACAAAAATGAAAAATTCAATAATTTCAAATGATAACTTAACTTCATGTCGTTTAGTTGTGGTTTCAGTCTATGTATAAAAAAAAAATTTTAAATACGTGATTCACATGGAGTGCCGGCTGTCCCTAAAACAGTAAAATCATCTAGGTGGACGAATTGATTACACCTCTCAGCATGAGATCGTACAGACGACTGAGGGAAATTGCACAGGGGGACTCCTCGTACTCCTGTACGATTACTCCTGCCAGCATGCTCAGCCGTGGGAACAAACAGTGACCAGGTGGTCGAGCCCACGTATTCTGACGCACAATGTTCGCAACGGTGCTTGTAAACGACAGAGCTAAGCATACCTTTAGAAGTCCTATCTGTGACGTTGAAATAAGAACCTAATTGAAAATTATTGACTAGAACAAATTTGAACTGGCATTGCATGAAATATCTGAAAAAAATAATAATGAAAGTTCTCTTTTGAGTGTCTCACACTGATTGTCAAAATACGGTAAGGTGAAATAAACATTCTTCTTGGCCACCGTTGCAGTAACAGTTTGTGAACTATAAATGTTATCGACAAATTTCCTAAAGTGCGCGACTCGATTAGTCTTTTAGGGTAACTATTACAAACAGAGAAGTTCTTAAGGAATAAAACTTCGGTGTGGATGGACATGAAGTAGGAGCAATTCATGTATGCTACGACAGAACAGTCTTAATACTAGTGACTTGAATCGAAAACGGCAAAAACTAAAAAAGCTAGTTCCCATTCCGTTGAAAGAGGACTTTCTGTACACAGAACATAAAAAATTTGAATTTTCCCTGTGAACCAAAATATCTAAAAATGCTAAACTATTACTTCTTTCTGACTCCATTGGGAATATGTTACTATGCTGAGAATTAAGGCAATCTAAAAATAATGCACAGCGAGTGGGTCACGAAATAATAAAAACGTATCATCAATATAGCGCAAATGAAACACTGGATTAAATTCTACTGAACAGTCATTGAGCCAAATGCTTTCGTAAAAACACATAAATGCATCAGAAAATGTAGGTCCCAGTATAGACGCATTATTAAACCGTCCAACTGTTGGTACTCAGGAGTAAATTTAGATTTGCTGTTCTACAGCACGTGTCTTATGCTGTGACGAAGAAATTAATCTTTGTTTGAGGTAACTGCTATTATTAGGACTCATTTTATCAACACATACGTAAATCGGCTTCTAGGCTCACGTGCAAAACATCCAATTTTAGTGAGCAGTTAAGGTATTGTGTGATCTATGAAACGGTATAAAAAGTGTTTTAAAAAAGGGCAGCCCAAGTTGAAGGGGGTATTGCAGCTAATCTTACCTTAATATGAATATTTGAGGAGCCATGTCGGTAAAATTTGAGACAATAATGACACGTTAATTGCACGCCTGTTATATCTTATCGCTTAAGTGAATAGCAGTTGCATTAAGTTATGCTATCGAAACTGCATAGGGTCACTTAATGAGCCTCGTACCGAGACTCATTCTTTGTCTTTCATTGGAGAAAAATTTAATGCATCTGCAATAGGAATCCACTTCATTAAAGTTACATGACGTATTCACAAAAAAGAGGATATCTCAGGAGTAATCCCGACGTCATCAGGAAAGAAGTTGGTGACATGTTCCGGCGATATGGACTTTGTTTGGATACAGGAGGTGGTTATGTCGACTTGGTTGCCGCTTATGGGATGTTGTAAATCATGATGTCGAAAATGTGATAAAGGAATAAGAAATGTAATATTTGTATGTTTTCTATCGCTTCTTTTTACATTCCAAGTGAACCAATAACGTTTTCGCACCCGACCTTTGGGCTATGGTTCACAATAATGCAAGGGTCTGGACAATAATTATTATTACTCTTGGTGTCATTGTAATGCTCGTAATCTCTTCTTGAAACTGACATCTTGATAATGGATGAGTATTGCATAGTTTGGTCATGTTACCCCGTTTATTTGGGTTATTATTTCTTTTTTAGACATTTGGTGTTAGTAAGTATGATTTTCAATTCCGTAAGTTTTAAGGATGGTTAAACGTATAGTACGTGGTGCATAATATAATATTACACGTCAGTATCAAGGAACTTATACGGTGTTAGTGACAAGATATGCAGTCCATTAAGTAGCCAGCTCTACTCACTGTTTCCGTTGCGGCTTCTCAGAAATGAGCTAAAATGATGTCATCAAGAAAGTTCAGCCTCTATAAATGACCAAAATAGTATATTAATCAGGTCATTCAAATGTGATCGCACTTTCTGGAAACAACTGCAGTTGTTATGGAACTGACCATTTCTTACTGCTATATAACATTTATTGACGCTACTGATAAACTGATGCTTGAAACTGTTCAAAAATGACTGACATGAGTATTTCACTTGAAAGGCTTAGACGGGTGACCTTTACGCCTTCTTCAACTGCCCACTCGTAGTTGCTGGGATACCCCACATTTCATTTCTGTATTTCTCTTACCTGAACTTAAGTGCACTTATATTTGATGGATCATATTAGTTTCTAATTCAAGCAACTCAGATTCGTAATTTGACATTATAGCTAGTCGATTTTCATCGGCGTAGTCCGGTGATAAAAACTAACAAGGAACGCATTACCGGTCATTATTTGCATAATTATTCCTGTTAGTTTGTTTCCACTTTGTTAGGTGAGCGGTCTCATGCTTGTACGGAAACGGGCCTCGCTGAACCTACGTTACCCATTTGCGGTACGCCAAAGACGAAGAAATTCCCTGAGCCCTAGTCCATTGCCTCAATACAACACTACTCTGAACTTGGCTGCGAGAATTCCTGTAAGTTTCCTATAGATGATGCGATACTTGAGCAAGTAAGACGAGTTCTGTTACCTTGGGTGATGCAGAAGAGCCTGCAGTCAGGGGTGAGGAGGCAGTGATAGGAGCAGGCAGTGCGTATGGGGAGCTGTTGGTTCGGTAGTTGTGCCGTCACCTTGTCTATGTAGCAATTGTCGTTCATCTGCAGCCCTGCCACCTGCAACACACCAAGTGCAGGTACTAATAGGTGCTAAGTAGATTAAAATCATAATATCATCCTGCTTGCTGTTCCATCTAGTCAATAATCGTCGGTCTATACGTTACTCTTTTCTTTCTTACAATGACAAAACAAGCGATTAGAAACATGTTAATTTCCTCATGCGATTAAAATACTTTAGGCTTTCGATAGAGCCAGAAATCATTATCAACACACACACACACACAAAAAGAGTCTTAGTGGAGCCTAATAAGTTTATAATTTGCTAAAAAATAATGCTAAAATAAAAATAAATTGACAAAATAAGAAATTGCCGTAAATGACCACTTCAAAATTGATAGCAATGCAGAACGTGTGTGTTCATATCAAGAGGGCAAATTTTGTGCATAGCCACTATATAATAATACACAGTTGCTTGCTTGCTCCGAGTTGGCTTGCTTTATCTTTGGTTGGTCCTTCCCTCCGTCACGCAGTTAAGGATTTAGATAGGAGGAAATTCATCTACTGAAAAACAAGTTGAGAGGCCATAAAATTTCAGCCCTGGGAACTACGAGGACAGATATAGCTTGTGAAATATTTGTTCAAAATAGGATATTCTGCATTTTCTGTAACTCGCGTCGCGTCGCTGTGAAAAGTAGCTCGGTACTTTTTTGTATGATGATGATTCTTCTTTCGAATGTCGTAGATGAAAGGCAGCATCTTTGATGGAGTTATATAGCATAAGCTATATCGCATATATTTTAGCTAAATTTCTCTGTAGCAATTAGAGAGGTTCAGTCTTAGATGGATTTTCACCTCTTTCGTGCACAATCCATTTCGCTTATGCTTTCTTTAACGGAATCTCATCGTGGCAACCGAAATTTCACGCGGAAGCTAGAACAGACGCTAAATAACTACAGTTTACATTGCAGCCAAAAGTTCGACTCTTGAATATTCAACTATTGACTTTTTTCCGGGTTACAGTTAGCCCTGAACATTTCCGGTGCGTTCTATTGATTGAACGCTATCTTCTTGGTGCTGCTCAACTTTTGACCAATTCCAAACTGATATCTGCGCTTTATCTTGCAGGAAGGATATTTTTATCCAGCAAACTCACGGCGACGCAACTCGTATTTCTTTAATAGAAGATCACGCCTGCAGGTATGAGACATATTTTAGTGCAAAACTTGTACTCGTAGCAGGAACAAAAAATCATTAATTACAAATTATTGCAGTCATTTTTGACGCTTGGACCATGTATAAGATTGCTTGTAACAATTTCAAGTCAATGTTAGAGTATTAACCGGGAATAAAGGCCCCGGCCCCACCGCTATTTACAATATCCCCGACCCAGTCATATCCACAGTACCCTAGACGCAGCCGTATCCACAGTACACAGTACCACGGACCCAGTGGTATCTGCAGCACGGTACCGCTGACGCACGCGCTCCAAACTCGCAGAATTTGGAAAGTTCAAAGGGTAACCAAAGTATTCTAAATTTTATACCGCACATAACTCATAGCTCGCTTCCGCACTGTAAAGATAGTTCTTGTCTGAAATATTGCCCATTTACCCAAATGACTTCTTTCTTATCGATGTTCAAGCTTGAAAACGCATATTACACAACTCTGACTCTCAATATTTTAGGCATGTTAAAAAGATAGTTTCCAGTAACTGGGAAAAGTTACATGTATTGAAGATATCGTAGAGTACAAGATGGCGCAGAGAACGAGAACGTTCGAACAAACTCATTCAGAAATGCAAATCCTGCGTAACACCTGTTTTACAGCAATTCCGCGAAGTAATTTACTTGACGTCTATGATTTGCATTGCGTATTCTAAACATATTAGTTATTGAATTATTATTCTGATACTGTTTGTTTTCTTTCTTTTTGGACTTGTATATTATATAGTGCGAAATTTATCTATATTATATAGTGCGGAAGGCCATTTAGTATCAACAGTGCTGGTCAATTTGTCTTCGGCGTAGTATTGCACCGCCGCCGATACTGAGAACGCTCAAACAATCACAGCATTTGTAATTAAATAGTGCGCGTCTTGCAACCTGCTCTGAGTTAATAAATGAGGATAAAATGTTTTCGATAGCTTGAGTATCGATAAGAAAGAAGTCAATAGGGTAAATGGACAAAATTCAAGGCAGGAACAATCTTTACTTGTGGCTGAAGTCAGAAAAAACACAATCAATTTAGAACAACACAACACAATCTATCTATCTATCTATATTATACTAAAAGTCTGTGAACCGGTCTTGCTTGTGTCTTGTGTCTTGCTTGTGTCTTGCTTGTGTCTTGCTTGTGTCTTGTGATCTTGTTTGACACATCTTCTTCACTTTTAGATAGGGAAGAAATTCG
>LQNS02278091.1:23371052-23396212 GCA_001587735.2 Parhyale hawaiensis | reverse complement strand
CTCTTATAAGAGGGAACTTCAGCCGTAGCCGAACGTAGAAACCGAGCACAGTTCATGTGTGTGTGTTGAATCAGCTCGCTGTCGCCCGTCGCATAGACCCAAAGTATCCAATACAGCGGTGGTTCTGTAGACTTCTACGCTTCCTTTTCAGGCGTGCCACATGCGGAGCAGTTAATTAGTGAGATACCACGTGCTGTTACCACATGCCATGTTGGCCGTTCCATACTACATAGCGCACAGGCCTTACAATGTGTAGCGGCTAGATGCCTATAAACATATACTCGTGCATTAATGTGTCAACAGTGTTTCATATGAAATAGTGTAGAAGTGAGATACCCCCTATACAAAATTTGAATTGAAGGGGTTTATATAATAAAGTAGAGAAAGTGACTTGAAACCATTACTTTATTTTATGTTTGTATGGATATTGCTATAAGTAAATATATTTCTCCTATACTTCATTCATGGTATCCTTCACTATATCTTTCGTGTCTTCTTTCGTTACTTTATACATGGATCTTTTGGTACTTACGGCGCTATTCCTTACATTACTCTTTCGTATCCTCCTTCATGACTTCCTTCAGCACTTTCTTCATCTTGTTATCACCTCATCACTTTCTGTGGCTCTTGATAGTTTCTTTCATTGTTTCCTCAGTTAATTATGTCATTACGTCCATCATTAATTTCTTTCTCACTGCCTTCAGTATTCCTCTACAACTTTCTTCTTTCTTCATTACTTTCTATATTTTTTTCAATATTTTCTTCAGTACAGCCTCCATATTTTTCTTCATTATTTAATTTTTCATTCGTTGCTTCATTCATCGTTTCACTAGTGTTACTCGAGGAAATTCCATGGTATATATCTAAAAGAAGTGACTTTTTTGTTGAGCTATATGGATTTGCGAGTAATTTTCATGTCAATCATTATTCCTAACATAAACGGGACCGGTTTTTCTGGCACCCCTAAGACTTTCTTGCTACGGTTCTGAAAAGGAAAATGTGCTTCTAGAAGAGAGTTTCACACATATTCCTTACTTAATCTCATTATAATGAGAATCATTGCTGAAATTCACCTTCAATTTTCATTTTTCAGTGAAAATTTCGAATCTTGTTTTCTCGTCTTCAATCATAACAGTACAGTATTCTAAAAAATACTTCATATCTCCTATATGGAATCATTTTGGCTGTGAGCTGCAATAATTTATACTTTTATTACCTCCGCCAAGGAGGTTATACTTTCGTCAATTTTGTCTCTTTGTTTGTTTTCTCTGTCACCAAGACAACTTGAAAAGTTAAGGGCGGATTTTTGCTAAATATTCAGGGGATTGTTAGGTATAATATTGGGAAAAACAGATAAATAAACTTTCGGAAAAAAATCCGTTCATCTGTCTCTTTGTTTGTCCACCCCTTGTTTCTTAGTGCCAGAACTCAAAAAGTAATGGAAGGATTTTTATGAAAGTTGCACGAGTTCTTAGTCACATTACGAGAAGTAAACACCAATTTCTTGTGACTATATCTATTACTTTGCTTGACTCTGAGTTTGATTTTATGCCTCTTACCATAATAACTCAAAAAGTTATGAACGGAGTTTTATGAAAATTATCGGAATTGTTATTAATGTTGAAAGACATTAATGATTAAATTTGGTGATGATCGGTTGGTCTCTTTGCTTGCTTGACTGATGTTTGTCAGAATGCTTGTGAGCAGTATAGCTCAAAAAGTTATGAACTGATATTCAAGAACTAGTGAAGGGGCGGATATCATATTTTGAACATCCGCGGATGCGAATCTTTAAGCGGATTTAACAGTGAGCGTAACAGCTTTAATTTGAACATGACTAACTTTTCTATTCATTCTTTCACGCATCGTATCAAGGACACCTCAAAGATTCCCATATTTTCCTCTATCTAATACTGATGAGAGCATCACGGGAGTATCAACTAAATAACTAACAGACGAACAAGTAGAAATAAATTCATAATATATATGACACGTATATAAGTGTACCTTCTAAATCTATGTTTAAACATACACGTTTAATAATATATAAATACAAAGGCACAAAATGTACATACAATATGGCACTAAACATATATATATATATATACAGTCTGTATACTCATGCATAAACATATCTGAGTATTTGTCCTGTATTGATGCATATAAACATGTATGCAAACATAAGCATGCAAATTTGTGTATGAACCACATAAACATGCTTTTTGAGTCTTGACTTCCTCACTAACCCCGACCCCCCTTTCTTCCCCCACACCCCCCGCTGTGACAAACCGCAAGAGAAACCTGCTAATGACCTCCCGTGCCGCCTGTGGTGGGCACACGTGTTCAGCGCTACGAAAGTCTACGGGACCATCCCGGCTAGCTTCGCTCAATATTTATGTGAATATCAATAAAAAACGACCCTAATTCGTGGCTATTAGAAGATAAAAACACTGCTAAAGGCTAGTAGAGCAATCGACCTATCCGGCATTGCATGAAACTTTCATCTGTAGGAACTTCTCCCGTAGTGACAGCGGCTACAAGAAAAACAGTCAGGCCCTCAAACTTTATATTCCATATTTCCAGTTATGTTCAATGAAATACTCGTCATTGGCCAAGCGGTCCGCTTATTCTGATGTTGACCTTACATGAGATGCAATTTAATGAAAATCGCTTCCGTTAATCTCGAGCTATTAAGTGCCGAATTTGTTAAAGAAAGCAATGGGCAAAAAGTTCAATGAAGCTCCCTCTTAAAGTGTTGTTTTAAATAGGCTTCCAACACTGAGAAGCCTTTTTTCAATTGGATTGAGAAATGGAGACTAAAGAAGTAGGTACTTCAACTGTATTTCAGGGTAAACCTCCTGAGACCGCTATGGCATGGTGCACTGTCCATTAGTATCACGACAGCTTCATCTTGGAGGAGAACTTCCATTGAAGCCATAAAACCATGAAAATGTCTCCGCCTTGACGCTTCCCAGATGCACTTCATAGCATACCGCGTTTTGAATTTGCTAACTATAGTCTATCCATCTCTAACTGACGATTAAGGCGGAGCTACTCGAGGCTGTACACAGTAAGCAGCGTTGCCAAATGTTATGTGTATCTGAAGTGTGTTTGTGTACGTCAAATGCTGTGTGCAAAAATGTATCTGCGCACATGAGATATTGGATAGTGAAACCCAATAAAGTATGCATTAAAATGTAGGTTACATTAAGATGTTAATGAATGAGGTGTTGCATATTGGCGTTATGGAACACAGCGCTTCGTCTGTCAAATTTGCAAATTCGGACATTTTGAACTTATTTCTGTGAGAGACGAAAATCTTCACGTTTTCCCTTATAAGTTCAATGGGATTATATTGGCAATGATAAGGCGGTAGCCTAACGACCTTATGGCCAGCTTCAGATGCAATAGCATCAATTGAATATTTCTTGCCTAAATTTGAAGATAATTACTCTGCTATTTCAAGGAGTTCTGCTCTCAGAAACGCGCTGTTGGGGTTCGCTACTTTTTTGACTAGACAGTCGAGTATTTCTGCTTTCCTCCAAGATGCAGTGGGATATCTCCAAGCGAACAGAGTAATAAGCAGCATTGCCCATAACAGTTATTGAACCTGAAGCGAAGTTTGGCAATAATTGCGTGGTAAACCACTTCTCAAATACTAGGGCATTCATTTGGCTGTGATAGTCACTGCCGTCGTCGTTTGCTTGAAAAACGAGATCAGCCTCTGGAGCAAATCCATTCTTCTTTCCAGCATGGGGAATAATTAATCTGTTCCCTTTAACGATGGGAGGTTTCATTCCGGTCGCTACATTTGATGCGCAGTAAGTCCAACATTTCTGCACTGTATAATTTTGATAGATCCACGTCTCATATAAGCAAACAGTATTCGCTGCTTGTTGCCTGAACTATTTTTATTCTTACAAAAATTCTGCTCTGGTGGCAACTAGACCACTTTGTTCCATTAAGAATTTGCGTCCATCCACTTATTTAAATTTGAATCCTATATTCAACAGAACATTTCTTAGCGATGTCAGGCATCCATAAAGTCCAATTTCATCCTTTAATAATTGTTCGTTGATTTTACATAATGTCGAAATTTCTTTCCTAGCATAAAAGTTCAAAACAATTCTTCGGAGTACATCCTTATCAAACTGATCAGTTTCTGTGACAAGAGAGAATCTTCATTTCTTCTTGGGTGAAGCAAAGGTTGAAGTGACTGGTGGCTCCTCTGGTGTTGAACGTTTGCAAGTTTGATTAAGCTTGCTGCAAATCCTTCCAACTGTGCTTTTGCTCAATTTAGTACCTGCAGCAGTGCGAACTGCAACCTTGTTGATATCCATAAAAGTTCCTCTGTTTGCCTCTTCTGCTATGAAATATCTATTAACATTGTAGACTATCTCTTTAGCCTGAGAGTGGAGATGGCCGAGAGAGTGAGCGCGACTAGAAGACGCTTCAATATCCGTTCCATGAGCATAAATGACCGCGTGGTGAAATGACTGCATGTCAATTCCATTCAGGCGATTTGGCATATGCGCCTTTCCTCATGTGCCAAATCTCTTTCTGTTAATTTAAAAAAAATCAAAATGGTTTATACACAAAACAATCTATTTATACTGTATATTTCTATACATCGTTTTTATACTTTTATAAAATTTGTTAAGCAGAAATATGAGTATTCTACTGTACAAAGAATAACCGCACACATATGCAAGGTTTAGCAAGGCAGCAATTAGAGATGATCCCGCCCTAATCGTCAATTAGAGATGGATAGACTATAGCTACAAGTGTTTGCTTGAATCCTTTTGCGTAGCTGTAAAACAAACAACATTCGTACGAATCAATCACCTATGTCAATCAAACAATTTATGCAATCCATGAAACATTCTCGAGAATTGAATCAATCGGCAAAATAGAGAGACAATCTTCAAAACTACGAAGCAATCCTCTCTAGTCTTTGCGTCCTCTTTGCGTCAATTAAACATGATGTGAAACATTGAGCTTTTGACATAAACAATAAAACCCTAAAATTTCACTTTCACAGTGTTCAATCAGGAATATACATACGTGGCATTTGACATTCTTGCTGATGTCAATTCGAGCAATACAGGTGTTTGTCGTGTAATATTTTGCAGCATTCGCTGTTTAGCGGCCGTTTGGATCTGACGCTGCAGCGATTGTTGTTCTGGTCGTTACATACAAACGGTATCTTTAACCAGCATAAACAAGCAATGCCTCGTGTTCTAAGTATAAGCGACGACGACGATAGGCGGCGCATTACCGACAGTTGTGATAAACAGGAAGATTTCCTCTCGGTCGCTGACACTCTCGGAGTGAAGCGTCAGACCTACTCTACTGTATAATCAGGCGCTACAACGCTCCCGGCAGGATTGATCGCGCACTTCGATGTGGCGGGAGGCCGGCAAAACTGGACCACCAGAGCATTGGCTTTCTTATCATGATGATTGAAGCTAATCTGTGCATAACGCTTAAAGAAATGAATCAAAGTCTCCGCGAGGGCTTTCATAGGAAACCTCATGTCTCAGTGTCCTGCATTTCGATAAGTCTGCAAGCTCAACTCATCACCGTCAAGAAAGCGCAGAACGTACCAGCAGATAGGAATTCTGCCCAGGCAGAAGAGGCACGAGCTCACTTCGCTCGCTGGATGTACGAGGAAGGTATGAAAAAACGCAGAGTATATGTGGATGAGACCAGTTTCAGTCTCTTCACCAGACGAGCATATGGACAGTCCCCGCAGGGAGAACGAGTGAACAGAGATGTTTGCTGACAAAAAGGGCCAAACATGACGGTAATTGCAGCATATCAGACCGAGTGGGGCTTGTCTTTTATGAGATCCACTGCAGGAGTGTATCAAGGGATGTCTTTCTTAATTACATGGCATGTTTGTGCCCTCTATTGGAAAATAAGAAAGACGCCGTTGTGCTCATGGACAACTGCTCCGTGCACAACCGCATGATCGAGAAATTTGAAGATGTTAACCTTAAATACATTCCTGTTAACTCCTCTTTCTTGAATCCAATCGAGGAATGTTTCTCCGTATTCAAAAGCTCTCTCAAACAACGCCTGAACGATATTGCTCTTGACGATGTCACGGACGCTGCTGCTCGTGCTGGTGTATCACATGCCAAGTATCGTCCAGATCAACTTGGCAGTGCTATCGACTACTCACTAAGTGCTTTTGTCCACTGACCACTCGGTTTACACGTTCTCCTATTTTAGTGCACGTCCATATGCTTTTTTAGTATGTAGGTTAAATCCTGTCTCATGAATATAGAGTCGGTGTTTCTGATACCTTCTTGAAACATCCACTTTATATAAGCAACTCGTTGTCCTTCGACTTCTGGTAAGTTTCTTTTCTTAGGAATATTTCGGTCTTGTTTCAGGGTCATAAGCTCACTCCTTTTTGATACTGACACGAGGTTGTCGAGGAAACTTTTGTCTCAATTGGTTGTTCAGTTCACTCAGGGTGTAGCACGGATTAGCTTAAATAAGCATAACAAGGAAATCGGTTGCTATACGATCCAGCAATGCACGCCTACCTCATGTATTATGTGTCGTTTTTGAACATTACCATTTTGCTGGTATCACCGAACGAAGGTGTACGCAGTGTTTCTTGACACAGAGTGGCCAGTGATAAACGAGAGCCTTGATGCTTCGATCGCAAAAGTCAGCGCATGCAAAGTCGGTCCATTTTCTAAGGCTGCGATTGCTGCGTTGTTATCATTGCAGCCCAGACACGGTGTCTTTCAGAGGTTTGAACAAGTAGAAGGCTGACTGAGCCAGGTCGGGAGTATTTGAACTTAGTCACACATTCCGTGGTGTTCCAGATTGTGTGTGGCTCGGCGTTGTATTGCAAACGTAGCATTTCCCTTCCCTCTGGCCTTACTCGGGCAGTACTCTCACCCACATCCAACTCTACATAAACTTCATTCTCCGTTATCCGCCGATCGGTGCGAATGAGTTGTGCGCTTTGTTTTTCGCAGGTGGCTGCTGTGTATGGGCGTCTGTGGCGCACTTTGTCACTCACATCTCCGTCGCCGCTCCCGAATCGATGAACGCATCTCCTAACTGTGCTGATAATCAACTCCATCGACTTCATAGACGTTCACTAGGCGCCAGTGAATGTTGATTAGTTCTGACGCTTGTCCATGACAGAGATTGCTTTCTTAGAGTGTCACACCGTCAATATCTGCAACAGGGAGATGAAACTTCGGGATCATGAGTGTATACGTTTAGTCATCAAAACGATGATATTCGTAATCCCTTTTGGAAGAATAAAAATAGGAGGCATTACTTATGGAGCGACCTTCGTATGGGTTGACTGTCTGGCACTTGAAAATTTTAACGCAATTAACTATACCTCATACCGTATAACTCGCCAATTTTGCTTGTAAAATCTGTTGGACGTACAAAAATTGCTGTCATACCCGAAAAACGCATTAAAATGTTTACTGCACTCTATTTTCATACAAAAATGTATCGTTACTTCTGCATTCACTCTGAATAAAAGATCGGCCACTCTGAAATGCCCAAATTAATTTGCCTCGCAGAATACTACGACCAATATAATTACCTACTATTTTATTGGCATCAAACTTGTCTTAGCAAATTCTTAGGAGTCGAAAAATTTTTCGTCAACTTAAATATACCCTAACCTTCTCTCATCATAACTTACTGAGTACAAAATTTCAGCGTGAAACTAAACAATCCTCTAAATATGCTTCGCCAAACCAACTTAGGGATCTGATGCTAGCAGTACACGTGCATCTAAAGCGAAACATAACCTTGCACGTAGCGCTAGTGTTACATGTGTTAATTAATTCTTGGCACGCACGCGCTGCTAACATTTGCAAAACAGCAGCATTACTGTATGACAAGAGCTGAGTTCTCTTGCACGCTCCAAGGATGGCCGTATGCATTGCGCTTACACTTACCCTTGCCATAGTTTCCTGGGACAGCAGCGCCAGCGTCGTCCCGCAGTGCAGCCCCAGCAGCAGCAGCGCCACCGGCAGCCGACGGCCCGCCATCTCTTGGCGATCGAAAGTGACCAGCCTCTCTCGTGTGGCACTCACGACCAGCCTCTCTCGTGTGGCACTCACGACCAGCCTGTCTCGTGTGGCACTCACGATCAGCCTCTCTCGTTATGGCACTCACGACCAGCCTCTCTCGTGTGGCACTCACGACCAGCCTGTCTCGTGTGGCACTCACGACCAGCCTCTCTCGTTATGGCACTCACGACCAGCCTCTCTCGTGTGGCACTCACGACCAGCCTCTCTCGTGTGGCACTCACGACCAGCCTCGCTTCAGTGGCACCCACTCAGCCTGAAGGCAATAAAACAGTTGGTAAGGTTGAATGCAGTTCACAGTTCCGTCATCAGTATACGCACTGTCGAGGGTATCTGCAAACTATGACTTCTCATCAGCAGCTCAGGCTTGGTCTGCTTCTCACGACAAGGGGTTTACTCCTCCCTGTGTCCTATCACAAAAAGTCCGAGTTCTCATTGAAAATTACCTCTAAGAATGTCTCAAGGTATACTGCAACAAAAGACATCTTTCTGCGTCTGAAAATTTCCTGCGACCAAAAAGCAAAGTGCCCTGGAATCTTAAGGTTTCTCTGTCATCCACCGCTGTTTTGGAGCTTCAAGCACTGAGGATAAAAATGATTTCTGCCCCCATCCACAGAAAACTACCTTCTGGGGCGATTATCCCGATAGGAGAATTTTCTCAAGGACAACTACCTCAGAAGGAAAATAACTTTCTGTTAAATGTTACCTTTTCCATCTTTTTTTCATATTTTCTATACGGATGCAATAATAAATAATCTAAAAAAAGATCACTAGCTAATCGTTCATGCTTTCCAAAACTGAAAACGCAAGTAGATAAAAGGTGACCGACGGTGAGGTAACTTCACCTAGTATAACCTAATTTAAACCAGTCCATGTAATTTAACCTTGCCTACTGTAACCCAAAGAAGCTACTACAGCATAACCTCTCCCTACCATATACAGCCGAACATACCTGTGTCGTTATTAGTAAATTCGGCTTGACGTAACCTCAGATTATCTACCTTAGTAAGCTAAATAACCATAACTTGGCTTACTTAATTTAGCCTAGCCCCGAACTTCCTAGTCTGAAACTTAACCTTACCTAAATTAGCGTCGTCTAACATTAAATAACTTGAACTAATTTCATTTTCAGCATTGTTTTTTACTTTCTGTGAATTTTGGGATTGAAAACTATTTGTGTTATGCGTCAAAGTTTAAGGTATAAAAACAGTCTAGTCCGGTTTTTTATTAGCGATGAAGTGGGGTGAAAATAGGCACGCAATGCGTGAAAAACTTGTTTCAGAGCCGAGCAACAGAACGTAGCGACATGCATCAGCCGTTGTAAAACACGCACAACGCGCACAGCCATCAGTTATAAGCCGGGCAGCAGTGAAGGATGATGGAAGCGTCTCCAGATCTCGTTTGAGCTGTTTGCTTTACGACTTCAAAGTGGGCTTATCAGCAGCTGCATCAAGTCGCCGCATTCGTCAAGCGTTTGGGGATAGCGCTGCGAATGATGGTGCTGCAAGGCGTTGGTTTCGAAAATTCAGGTCGGGAGATTTGTGCCTGTGCGATGAGCCTTGCAGTAGAGGAATACAGGTCTACAATGAAGAGAGTCCTGCAGGCGGCCACAGAAAACTACACTAGTTTGGTGTGTGGTGAACTTGTGCGACACTTCAACGTGTCCAATGCAATAGTTAGACTTCACCTCCGCCGCCTAGGTAAGACGTACAGACTGAGCAAGTGGGTTCCGCACACGCTGTTGGAAGTCCTCAAGAGACAACGAGCGGCAGCCTGCGTATCGTTGCTTTCTCGCCACCGTACTGCATCCATGTTCAATCGAGTGCTTACAATGCAGTTATGAAATGTGGGTTCTGTATGAAACCTCATATCGTGCCAACTAATTACCTTTCTTCCACTCCTTGGACAATCATCTTCGTGGTAAATCCTTCACCAAACAAGCAGACTTGCGCCAAGGACACAGAGTTTTAGCACAAAGGGATTAATAAAGCTGGAGACACGTTGGTAGCAGTGGGTGGATGCCGATGGCGATCTCTGAAAACACTAAATAGAAGTTACACATAGAATGAAACTTTTATTATTAAAAATGGACAGAACTTTCTTTGGCTACCTCATAATTAAGGGACAATCATCGTCCCAGTTTTTTTCCATAAAGGTTTACCGTCCCGATGCCGATGTCCGTTCAGATCCTCATATCACGCAGCGTCATGTTGCGAAGTATGAAATTCCTCACTAAAGCCAGACGTCAGAGGATGTCATGAATAAGTAAAGCGTTCACCACGCGCATTGAAAGGCCGATAGTGGCTTATTCATGTATCGATGAATAAGTAATAAAAACTATACGGTAATTACTACCACTATTCAAGTAAGTTTTTACTGGTCTGCAGCGTATCTCCTATGCACGAAATTAAACACTAATGGCAGTTCGAAGGAAAGCTCTATATGTCTCTTGGAGATGCAGCAGGATATGTAGCTGTAGCGTTTTGGGTGGTTATCTCTTTGTATGCCTGTCTCTCTCCAAGATAACGCAAAAAGTCATAAAATGATCATGAAATTTATAGGTATTGTTAGGTGTGTTTTTTTTTTTTGGAGGAACAAATGATTAAGTTTCAGTGAAACTCCGTTCAACCGTTTGTTGAACAACAAAAATCTGAACGGACGTTTATGAAATTTGAAAGAAGTGTGAGGAGTGTTTCGAGGAGCAAGTGATTAAATATTTGTGATGATCTGTTCGTCGGCTTGTCTGTTTGTTTTGTGTTTATCAATACCGTAATTAAAATGGCTATTAACGGGTTGTTAAATTTGCAAGAAGAACTGTAAGAAATGTAATAGGGAACGAATGACGAAATTTAGTGATGGTATGTTACTCCGTTTGTATGTTTGTTTCTCTGCATGTTTTCTTTGTTTGTCATAACATAACTCAAATATTATAGCGATCTCTTTTTTTTTTGTACAAGTGGAGTGCTAACGACAGAAGGGTAGCAACGCCTTAATTTATACCTACAGTACAGCGTTACTGCACCACGGAAATTAGCCTTACAACTGTTTTCATCTTCGATTTGTGATGCCCAGCTCTTGCGAAAAAGCTACAGTAAGCCCTGCGAAAGTACCGAAGCTTGAGAATATACAGATATGAGATCTGGTGCAATCAGGGTGCTGCTTGAAGGCCTTGATCCGTATGGAGGTGTGGATCCAGTGGGCATGTTTCCTTTGTTTTATAAGCAGCTGGCTGATGTTCTTGCCCTTAAGCTTGCAGTGATCTTCCGGCGCCTGATATGGTTAGGAAGTTTTCCTCGTTGTTGGCGAACTGGGAATATTACTTCTATTCCCAAGGGTCCGGTGTCTCCCTATGTGGCCAACTATCGACCCATCACCCTGGCGCCCATATTGTCGAAGTTGTTCGAGAAATTGATTGCTGGTAAGCTGGGTCGTTTCACAGAGGTTACGGGGTTGCTGTCTGCTGGTCAGTTTGCGTACAGAATTGGCTTGGCTGTTGTGACGCTCTCTTGTCGGTGTCACACCTTTTACAATCTGCGCTGGATCGTGGGTCGGAAGCACGCCTTGTCCAGTTGGACTTTAGTGCGGCGTTTGACGGGGTTAACCAGAGGGGTCTATTATACAAGCTGGAGTCCGGTGGTGTGGGTGGTAGGGTTTATACAATCATTCGTGATTTTGTTTCTGAGCGAACGCAGAGAGTGTCTGTTGACGGCGTTTTGAGCGCCTCAGTCGGGGTGGTGTCTGGCGTCCCTCAGGGCAGTGTACTTTTCCCGCTGTTGTTTGTTCTCTATACTAGTGACATGTTCTCTTCACTCGAAAACACGTTGATCAACTATGCCGACGATTCCATTTTGATGGCAGTGATACCTGCTCCTCGCCTGCGTGATGCTATCGCTCAGTCTCTGAATAGGGATTTGTAACGCATTCGTGCATGGTGCTCGGCCTGGAGTATGAAGCTGAATGCCAGTAAGACCAAGTCGATGATTATCAGTCAGTCTCGGACACTTGTACCGCAGCCTCCCCAATTAGAGATTGATGACACTTTACTTCAGCAGTCTAGCTCCTTGGAGATTCTTGGTGTTGTCTTTGATGAGAAGTTTACTTCTGAGCCGCATATTAGGAGGTTGGTGTCACGTGCTCCCACTAAGATTGGGCTCCTGTGTTAGGTGAATTCCATGTTTGGTGATAGTCAGGTTGCCCGCAGATGTTTTAATACGTTTTTGCTGCCTGTGTTGGAGTATTGCTCACCAGTCTGGGCTTCAGCTGCTGACACTCACTTGCGTCTGTTGGATCGACTTGTTAGTTCATCCAGCAGGCCGTGCGCTGAAAATGATCTAGTGAACCTGTCCCACAGGAGAAGAGTAGCAGAGATATGCATGTCTTATAAGGTGTACAATAATGAGAGGCATTGGTTGTATTCTTCTCTCCCTGCCCTCAAGGTTTTTGGGAGAGCGACTCGTGTTGCGTGTGGAGCACACTCCTTCTTTTTGGATGCTGTCAGATTTCGAACTACAGTAATCAGTTCTGTCGGTGCTTCGTGCCCTGGTCGGCTAAGGTTTGAAATTTGTTGCCGGCATCGGCCTTTGGTCGTATTGGCTTGCAGGCGTTTAAGGGGGTCGTTTACAAATTTTGGAATTTTCTTTATTAGTGGTCCGATCTAACTGAAATTTTCACATAATATGTAAAATTAAAAAAAAACACTTTTTTTTCGTGTAACTTTTTCCATTTAGGCCTTAGTTTTTATGTATATTTATGTATGTGTATATATATATATATATAATATATTTTAAAAGAATAGAACTGCCTCAATTTTTATGCTAGAATAAGAACAAAGACAGTTTTGGAATCCTTGCAAGATTCCCTACAACAATTACGTTTCATAATTTTTCTTTCTTTTTCGTTTTCTATTGATGTGAGATTTTAGATGGGTGACTGAAAGAGTACAGTTACCCATCTAAAATCTCACGTCAATAGAAAACGAAAAAGAAAGAAAAAAATTATGAACATAATTGTTGTAGGGAATCTTTCACGGATACCAAAACTGTCTTTGTTTTTATTCTAGTATAAAAACTGAGGCAGTTCTATTCTTTTTTAGTCTGAAATGTTGATTTTTCAATAGAGGCAATTTTATGTTTATTTTGTTATAAACTGCAGTATTTCCAAAGGAAATGCCCTTGGTATGTTTCATTTATAGTACAATCCCACCTACAAATATCTAGCATTCTTCACATGCAAATAAAATTGTTAAATAATTATGTATTAGATGAATAAATAATGAAAATATTATTTATATAAATTTTTTATTTTTTGTCTAATCTTTCTGAATTTTCCCTCAGGTAGTTTTCCCAAAAGAAAATTTTTCACATAATATGTAAAATTGAAAAAAAAAACACTTTTTATTCATGTAACTTTTTCCGTTTAGGCCTTAGTTATATCTATATATATATTATATATATTTTAAAAGAATAGAACTGCCTCAGTTTTTATGCTGGAATAAAAACAAAGACAGTTTCGGAATCCTTGAAAGATTCCCTACAACAATTAAGTTTTCTTTAATTTTTTTCGTTTTCTATTGACGTGAGATTTTAGATGGGTGACTGAACTCTTTCAGTCACCCATCTAAAATCTCATGTCAATAGAAAACGAAAAAGAAAAAAAATTAAATAAACGTATTTGTTGTAGGAAATTTTTCAAGGATTCCAAAACTGTCTTTGTTTTTATTCTAGCAGAAAAAACTGAGGCAGTTCTATTCATTTTTAATCTGAAAATGTAGATTTTTCAATGGAGGCAATTTTATGTTTTTTTGTTATAAAATGTAGTATTTCCAAAGGAAATGCCCTTGGCATGTTTCATTTATAGTGCCGCTAGCCCCCTAGAAATTTGGTATGCAATAGCCTTTGGTATACTGATGATTTTGCAGCAAAAAAAAGGCAAANNTGGGGGGGTTCTAGTGCCGCTAGCCCCCTAAAAATTTAGGACGTAATGCCCCCATACCTGAAGACACTTTTTGAGCAAAAAACAGAAAATTGATAATTTTGACCATTTTCGCCTAAACTACGTACCTCCTTAAGTCAGCTGTGAATGTTTCTTGCTGGATTTCCTTTAGCAGCGTTTTGGACTTCCCGGTGTTGCAAGATGCTTCATTTGGGTTGCATTACCTGTCCGTGGGAGCTCAGGCGTGAAGTTTTAATAATAATAATATAAAAGGACGGTGCGCAATTTGTGATCACCCATTTTGTACATACGTCGTGCATGAAAAATGCACTACAACTCGGGATCCCAGCTTTGACGATGAAGGTAAGCCCACTTAGTTTTAATTTGCCGAGCATCACTGCACGATCCATTCTTCCGTTCGGCAATATTCAGAGGTATAACTTTCATTCAAAAGCCGCCAAAGTAACACTCGAAGCAAGAACCGCGGCTACTGTGCATTATCACCAATATGCAATAATATTACTTCCACAGCTTTTGGCTCACAAGAGAAATGCTCTGTCATCGAAGTAGAGGAAAAAAACACATCTGTATTGTAATTCCTGTTTAGGCTCCACCCGTCCGTCGAAACGTTGAGGACAGCATTGGCGAACTTCTTCGAAGCACTGGCAACGAGAGCTTTATCCAACACTGTCGACCACTAGAGCGTCTAAATAAATGTCTCATTAACAGCGATTTTTCAGTCGCCTGTAATATAGTCTGCATAACCGAGAAGCTGCTTCCAAACTATATATATTAACATATATGCTAGAGGGCCTGGGCTGTCAAAAACGACAGAGAAAAATTTGTGATGACACTTCTTCATCGATTATACTTTCACTACTTATATGCATATAGAGAATACGCTACGACAGCCAACTCAAATTATCATAAAAATTGTGAAACAATAAGTAGATCAGTAAGCGCTGAATCATCATAGAATTAAATTTCCGCTGCGTATTCAGAATAAACAGTGATAAAACTTTAGCAGAACGAAATTTTCGCCGGAGAGGAAAATCCTCCCTCAAAATAAAACAAGTTGGAATAAAGAATTACTACGACTACTACACCGAGAAAAATTGCATCCTCTGTGCTTCGTTATCTATTGAATTAGATCTGTGCATCATGAACAGAAAGAAAATATAATTTCGATATAGAGGAAAGTAATGAATATCGGACTTCAATGGAACGGCAGGAGAAGCTGGAAGAGTAAGAACTGCAACATTCAATATTAATAACGATAAGTACCGGTATTCTCAATTCTAGCGATCATCTGCAACCTGGTCTAATTATTGCCTACTGAATTCCATCAAAAGTGAACATGATCGCCAAAAGCTCCAACATGGCAAAAAAATGCAGTTAGATAATAAGGGATAATGATCTCACTTACGCCTGCTTGTGCAATCTGGTCAGTTATCTCTATGAAAACGATACTTAATTACAAAATATGCAACCTACTCTATTTTTCGCTTATTTATTTCCTTAAGAGCGTAGACGAAATAAATAAATGCACGAAGCGTTTTATTATATTCGGATATAAGTATATACTATACACACAACTAAAGAAGCACTCTGAGAGCGCCTACTTCCTCCAAGCTTGCAGTGGAGGAAATTGGTCTTGAATCCAAGATTTTTCTTTTCATCATTACCTATGTTTAACCAACTGTTCCTCGTATTGTTTGTAGCGATTTCTGTATATTGCATAAAGAAATATTCGTAGCATTTTGAGTGGTGTCCCGACAAAAAAAGAAGCATAGAGAGAGAGAGAGACAAACACAAACTTGCCAATAGATCATCACTAAATTCGGTCAATTGTACCATTTAACATTGCTAACTGTTCGTGGAAATTTATTGAAAATATGGTCACAACGTCTCGAGCTGCGATGCTGATCATCAAATAAACATAATCATCAAGAGACATCAAGACGAGCGGCAAACAGATCATCACAAAAATTTGTTTACACACTTGCTACTCGCAACATTCCTATCATTTCTTGTCAATTTCATGAGGCTTCGTTTATGCATTGAGTTACGCTGCCAAGGAAAAGCAGGTAGACTAAATAACGGTTTTACAGTTCGTCACAAAATGCTAATCATATCCTGCTCCTAACATACCTAAGAGCCCCTGTAAATTTCACGAAAATCCGTCCATAACTTGTTAAGTCATCTTGATGATAGACTGACGGGCACAGACACACAAAGAGACAAACTTCTGCATAAAAAGTAGCTCCCTTGGTGGAGGGAAAATCCAGGGGCTTGTTATTTTAACATACGTTTAAGTTTCTATATTGACTTGTACTAATTATCGATAGTATCATTCTCATTATTAAACAAATCCTAATACAATAAAACGCTTCGTGCAATAATTAATTTAGTGTCCGCTTCTTAACGCAATAGCTAGGCAAAAAAGAGCTTAGGTTTCAGATTTCGTAATTAAGTTGCGTTTTCATGGAAATCGATTACCAGGTTATAGAAGATGGCAACAGTGGGATTCTTATCCCTTTAGATGAATGCATTTCTTGCTTGAAACAGTTCCGTGCATCGAGAAGTAATGGTATTTGAAGCTTCTCCTGTCGCACCAATGAAATTTGCTTATGCATCGGAGTACATGTTTGCTCGCAGTTCACGACGTATCATATTTCAGAAGCCGATCAACGAATCGAAGACGAAGTGATGATTTTAACGGGACAGGAGACATAGCTTGATTAGCTTGATGTCTTCCCTTGACAGAGAATGTTTGCTTCAAAAGTAGAAAAGGAACTTAGATGTACTGAAGCCCAATTCTTCGGTAGCTATGATACGCGGGGGAGAAATACTTCAATTCAGCATTGATTTGCTGCTTGCTGATGTAAAAGTTTTTTCACCTTTTCTCGGTGGAAGGGACGGTTGTGTGGCTATAGATGATTTGAGCGAGAGAGCACTCATCTCTTAATAATATTATGATAGTTTTAGTTGACCTTATGTGTAGCGTATTCTCCAAAAGCATATTAGCAACGGAAGTATATTAAATGAAGGCGGGTTTTCAATAAATCCTAGCTGTCATTTTTGACCGCGCGGGTACTCTAGTATGCTGACATTACTCGTGTGCCGGTCATCTAAAAAAAATAAGGAAGAAATGCTAACTCTCATTACTGATTATATTTTCATTACTAATTTCCATATGAAGAATGCAACACAGCTACCATTTTATATAGTCAGAATAAAGGAGCAGTGTCGACTTCGATACTGCTGAGCTGTTCAATAATGTATTTCTACGGCGACACGCGGAAAAAAATAATTCTTTCCTAGCAAAGCTGCTATGAAGCATCACTCACAGCATAAATTGCTGCTGTGGGTCACTGTTACGAAATGATATTGCTTCCGTTTTTTTTTTTTCGCCAGCAAGAGCAGTAACACGAAAAGAAACTCTTTGTCGTATTTCTGCTATACTCCAAAGGAAATCTTACCCTCTGTTTCGTCGATCATCTACTACGTATGTGTATCTTTAAAATCAGAACTAATAAAATTTGATATCCAAAGAATGTCAAAATTAAGACCCGTGGCTAAGAAATATTTCAAAAAGATGCTTACGTAGTTTGGATTTCGACACTGGTAAGGCGAGGAGTACGGTATGTTTAATTTGCATTTATTACCTCTGCCATCATTTGCAACCTGGTCTAATTTCACTCACAGATTTGCAGCAGAGTTGTGCAGAATGGCCACAATTTCGACCTGACCATATTTTCATTTATCTCTTGTTATTTGAGAGTGACACGAAAGATATAAATTAAGAATATTTAATAATAAGATAATAATGCACTGGTATAATTTGTAATGAAGTGTCAACTAGTATATACTATATGATCGCAGCAAGAAGAGAACTTAGACCGTTCTTCTTTGTTGTTCATGCCCGTGGCGTTGCTTCAGCTCACGAGTGCCAATCTTAGCGTGGACGAGCTCGAGACGCACTTCTGGTACCTCACCGCAATTAGGGTTCTGGTCACTGCATGGTGCAAAAATGTACTACAATATCTTGCGTATTTCGTCCATACCTGCGGAAGCTTAATCGTCATTTCAAGTTCAACTGGAGATGCTAAATGATTATCGTTACCATGCCACGATAGAAAAAGAGCTTCACCTGTGACCTACAGTTGTGATACTGTACAGTTTTTTTCTACTAACAAACAGCATTGCTTCATCGAAATGTGTAACACCCTACAAACTACCTAACAACTAACGCCAATAAATTATATGTCTCAGGAACATCTACGATACCGTTAGAATTGCTATAAAGAACGAGTTCTGCTACGCAATTCAGATATTGCTCTTCCAAACCACTGCGGCTCAGGGTTGAAAATCTTCAGGTGTGGCAGAGAATGGAGAGATACACACAGAGATATTTATGACACAGTCGTCCTTGTGACTCCGCTTCATTTAATAACCTCCGCCAATGAGGTTATGTTTTCGTTGTGTTTGTCTCTCTGTCACCAAGATAACTCAAAAAGTTATGAACCGATTTGGACGAAATTTACACCGATTGTTAGGTAGATTATAAGGAACAAATGATTAACTTTTGGTGAAGATATGTCCATCCGCTTGTTTGTTTGTTCGTTTGTTTGTCTGCTTCATATTTCTCAAAGCCATAACTCAAAAAGACTTGGACGGATTTTTATCAAATTAACATGAGTTATTAGGTTTAAAACAAAGAGTAAATGATTAAATTTTGGTAATGATCCGTTTGTTCGTTCGCTTGTCACTGTTATTAATTTTATGCTTGTTACCACAATAACTAAAAAAATAATGAATGAATCTTTATGAAATTGATAGGGGTTGTTGGTAATGTTAAACTACATAAAAGAATAAATTTTGGTGCAGATCGGTTTGTCCATTAGCATGACTCATGTTAATCACAACGTTTGCTAGCAGTATAACTGAAAAAGTTATGAACGGATCTTCAAGAAAATTGCACAAGCTGTTATTACGATCAAAAGGCAGAAATGATAAATTTTGGAGTTTATACAAAAAATTATGGTTTCAGAGCCAATTTGAATTTTTTGCTACCGTTGCCTGGCTTGACGGAGGTATGCCCTCTCAGAGTGCTCTAGTTTTATACATATATTCAATAATACAAATGAGGATTAATTATTTAATGCATACAAGTGTGTACTTATACAGATAATGGCAACAATAAATAATGATGTTGTATCTCCGGCCCAATATCCCTCCAACACCTACCTCAATTCAGCAGATCGAGGTAAGACAGTCGGCGGCTGTGTACCAGAAGGCCAGTAGCTGAGACGTACGGTTGGAGACAATCGCAGCAGCAGAACAGCGTGCAGTGCTGTGGGCACACGAGACCCATACTGCGAGCACCAGGTAGGCGGCCAGCAGCGTCCCTGGGTCAGTCGTACCGAACAAAGCAACTGCTTAGCAACATTTTTTGTTTTCTGACGACTGCATCAGGAGTGGCAGAGGGCGGGGCTCTGCCCAGGCAATGGGACCACGACAGTACCAGGCGCGAGCTGTGCCTTATTATCGCCCGAGAACGAAGTGAGAGGTGATAATGTTTTCGTTGAAAATCTAAATATATATGTATTATATATATTTGTATAGGTATTTGTCTGTCCACCCAATAAGTGGTCGAAGAAGTTGAGCAATGTTCATATTTTTTGTAGGGAATTTGGTGAGTTGACCTAGATGTGACCCATGCCAAAAATCTAGACCTACCTGGCCATAAAAAATGACGGCGTTGAATTTTCCTCTACCGGGGCGAATTTTCCTCCATCGCGACAGATCGTCTCACGCCACATGGCATCCCATTTTTCCTAGGTTATTATCAAGAGATGTGCACGGGGCGGTCAGCGTGCGCTAGCCTTGTTGGACACAGAATCCATATGAGAAACTAGGATTAGCTGGCCATCAAAAATGACTTTGTTGAATTTGCATCCAACGCGGGTGATGGTCTTACGCCACGAGGCGTTCTAGTCTTACGCATGTGCCTCTTTCCGGTAGCGTTTGCACCAAACGTCAGCCTTCCACGCTTGTGCCAGCTGTTCTTGGGAACTCGGTTTTGAGCCAGTTATTGCTAAGAAATTATTATTCATGAAAAATAAGAACGAAATTGCAATTCCTAACTAAAATGAATTATTTTAAATAATATTGACAACCCGAAGTCCGTTTCACTGGCATATTCTGCCAATAATATGTATCGCAATCATAGACAATCATGAATCTTCATCTAATTAATCTTGAGAGATTGAACAGCGGAACAGAAATGGCCAATCCACAAGTCCCAACTAAAGCACTCTGAGAGCGCATACCTCTGCCAAGTAAAGCAACGGTAACGAGAAAAATTAAATTGGTTATGAAACTATGATTTCGTATGTATCAGCACCAAAATCCAATCATTTGTACCTTTTGCACTAATACCAGCTTCTGTGATTTTCTTGAAGATCCATCCATAAATTCTCGAGTTATGTTACTAAAAAATATTCTAACAACATTAGTCGAACACTGATAGACCGTTCACGAGTAAAATTTGATCATTTATGTCTTTCAACAAATCTACCGGTAAATTTCAGAAAAAAACGCTTCATAACATTTAATGGGACTTACATCACCGGAGCTGTGAAGCTGTGAGGGCTTCCTTGGATTATGCGAAGAAATGCATTACCAAACGTTATAAAAAATGCAACGCCCTGACAGCTCCGATGTTGAAGCACAGAGACAAACAGAAATTTGGTCAGTTACTCTTCTAGATAACATATACCTAACAACTCATGTAAATTTCATTTAATCCGTTCATACCTTTCTGCGTTATCTTGGTGACAGACAAACAGTTTGAGAGACAAGCACCACAATAACATAACCTCCTTGACGGGGGTAATTATGGGGCCCCCTATTCCATTGGTTCTTAACCTTTTCTACGTCTGGCACCCCTAGGAAAAACTTAACCCTTTGCCTCCTGACATTCAGATACCGTTTTCTTCACTTTTTTTTTTAATTTATGAAAAATAGATTAGTTGAACACATATTTGAGAAAAAATTTAGTTTTACTTGCAAAAAGCAGTATTCTTTTGCATCGGCTACTAGAGATGCCGTGAGTGTCTTGGGTAATTTACATGATGCATAGATTTTGAAAAGGGAAAAATAGAAAGTGGCATCTGATGATGCCGTCAGGAGGCAAAGGGTTAATATGGGCTCGACCCTCCTCAATAAATTAACACTCATTTGATAACGAGGAACGGAATTTGCACTAAGCATTCGCAATAACATTAATTTAACTATTTTTGAACGATACGCAAAACCAAAGTTTTTGCAAAACTTGGCTATAAAATTTATTAGTCATCTCGTACCCTAGGTTGGAATCCCAACCTGCGTATTCATTACGATTTCCCTCCTTCTCGTCTTCCGACTCCACCTGCTGCTTCTCCGTGTCCTGTTCTTGGCAGCTGACCATGTCCATAGGCTGCCCTTATCACTGATCTCAATATTTGTATAATATTAGAAGACTACAGGGCACTATTATACCCTCGTCCGCGACGCGTTGCACCCAACCAAGCGATAAGACCTCCACAGGCGTAGTGCCGCATCCCGCACCAAGCGTCTCAGATGGAGCATGTTCGTGAGTTTCTTCGTCTCTCCGGACAATAGAAGGTTGGTGCGGCAACATCAGCAGCCTGACTGTATAATGGTGTGCCTCTTTGGAAACACTCTATCTGTGAACTTGGTTTGAGCCATCGCACTGAGTCTGTACTTTATGACTGACGATACTTGTTGTAAACCTTATGCCATGGCATAGAAAATACCTTGATTTTCCATAAAAAACATGACTTTCTTTCGTAGCGGTTCACCTTCTCGATGCTGCCAGGTTTTCCTTTGATTATGAGAAGAAATACATTAGCAAACGCTACAAAATAATGCAATACCCGGACAGCTCCCGTGATGGAATCCCATTAAAAGCTTTAAAGCAACCTTAAGAGAAAGCCCGCTCGGGAGGAAGGTAGTGCATGTCTAAGGAGCGCATTGTCTGAACATGTTTTCCCGAAAGCCAATAAAATCCCCGTTTCTTTCGTATGACTCAGTGGCTGTACTATAATCATCAGAAGACATTGCTTTTTGCTACGTAGGTCATTTGCTCAATTTGGTATCGAAAAACAAAGAAAATTCTGTTTCGATTCGCAAACAAGTAAAATTCAAAATCCATGGGAGACCTGAGAGACACTTCAGTCGTCTTCGTGCTATGGATTCAAAACTGATGAAGCAAAAGTGCTTCATATTCCAGGGCGGATTACTTTTGCCATCTCTGCAGCCTAATCGAAGTGCAACTTATCGGTTTTCGGCAGAGCGCGACAAGATCGCCAACATTTCCAACTTGGCCCAATTTTCTCCGGTCTATTCTCTTCTGAGCATTACACGAACATTGCAGATACATAATACAGGTAACTAAAGTTCCCGCTCCGTCCAAAATTACAGCGAGGAGTTTGGTTCTGTTGCTTTCTGCTTCAATTTATCTGCGAAGCACCCGCCCTTAAATGACAGCAGACGTTTGTACAGCACGAAACCCCGTTGCATGTTTTTCTTTTTGTGTGCTTGTTTTTACTTGTCAAGGGACTTTTCCAATGAGGATTCAGCATTCTTATTCAAAAAATTAAATATACTTTACGAGTATAAAATCATAGCGATGTTTATGAAGCAAGGAAAACATGCATTAAATTATTTCATGAAGCACAGGAAAAACTCAAACTCATAACAAATGTTTTTACTAGACTTAAATGTTAAATGAAAAAAAGAAAACAAACTGATCGAATTAACGCCTCTATAACAATTTAAGACACCATTGATAAATAAATTCAGTAAATTGGGTGGTGAAAAAGATTATAACGTTTAACGAAATCATTAAATTATAATGCAGGCATCATATCCGAATAGAACTTAAGTGCATATTTTTTAGTACTTGGTATGTAGGCCTATGCCATCAATAACAGCTTGATAACTGTTACTACACAAGTTTTCACTCATCAACGGACATTTTCTTCCATTTTTTCCTCTTAATTCATCCCATAACTCATCGACATTGCTAGAATTCTTTTCCTTAGCTTATTCATTAACTTCCGTACGTTCTCAACTGGATTCAAGTCGGGGCTCTGAGCTGGCCACTCCACCACTGTAATATTCTCCTCTACAAAAATGTCTTGATAGATTTTGTTGTAAGACACGGAGCGTCCTCTTGCAGCAATACAGCTGATTTGATAACTGATGTCGTTATATAAGGTAAAACATGGTTCTTTTACAACTCCTTGCACAATGATGCATTAATTTTATTACGGAGCCTAACATGAGGTCCAGTACTTGTAGCTAAAAATCTTATCAAACACCCTCGCACTTCCTCCACTAAACGTAATACCATTTTTAGTACATTGAGAACATCACTCATTGCGAGTGCGTCGAACGAACCTTCTTCCATCAGAGGTGGACAAGTTGAACTTTGACTCATCACTAAAAGGAACGCAGTCCTATTGTTCTTCATTCCGTGTGACGGGCTCAATAGTAAGTTTCATTCGAGCCACTTGGTTCTTATTAAAAAATGTATGTTTTCGTGAAACGTACTCTACTACACAAATCTATTTCATTAAGTCTACCGGAAACGGTGTATCCTGCAACACTGATGCCTAGGTTATATGACTTTTTCGAAATAGCAGTTCCAAATATATTCTTCTTGGATTCCTTACCAACCCATCCCTTTCCTCTCGCCGAAGTTTTCCTAGACCGACCAGGTGCTTTCAGAGCTTTACATCACCCAACTTTCTTAAATTGTTTTAAATTTCTGTGAATATTACTCTTAGCGTTCCTACAACGCTGCAATCTTAACAATGTCACCGATTACCTATTTTTCTCATGACTTGACTTCACTATCAGTTCTCTCACTTCTAATGACGGTACCGAGTTCAAAGCAAGTTTATAGTGTAAGAGAGGGTACGGAACTGATGAAATGTCAGCAGTCAGCCCCATTAATCACAGCTTTTGCTCTGAAAGTTACTGCATTAAATACTACTGAATAGTTGTTAAATGAAATGATTTGTTAACCATCCTGATTTTTTATCGCCTTATTTAATTATCTTATCTAGTTATAAGGGTTTGTAACTCATTTATTAGATCAATGAGCTTTCAGTTTTCATTCCACATGAAGTCCAGTAGATTCGTTGACAGTTTGAGTTTTTTCTGTGCTTTACAAAAAGTTAGGTATTTTCTTTACTCCGTGAACGTCATTCTGATCCTTTAGTCAAGTGGCATTTTCTGTTTCACCTTTGGCATGTACGAAAACGCTCCTCAGGTGTATAGTCTAATACTAAGAAGTGATGTGTACTCTCTTCTGAGGTCTTCTCCATCCAAACTTCAGCCGCCTTTAGCTTACACTCATCGTCTTATTTTGACTGCATAATTATCGAGGCAAATGGTAAGAAATTCTTCAGCGGTCAGCAAGAGAGTAAAATCCACGATTTCTTGGCAGCAAATGGTTTTCTTCATTTTATGTTCTCCTTTCAACAGAACAAGTTTTCTCTGAGTGGGAGTTATGTGCCACCCTCGAGTATCTTGGATACAGACCTCCATATTCATGAGAAGCAATATCGACTGTGGGCAAAGAATATTGCTAATCGTTTGTAACAATGAATGCAGTTCTTGCTCTTCCAGCTGCTCTTGCCGTTCCCGTGAAACCTGATATTCATTTCTTTACTTTACATCGAAATTATATTTTCTTTTGGTTTACGATGTACACATTTTGTAGCAAATCAGCGAAGCGTAAAGAAACCAATTTTTTTCTGGTACAATAGACGTCATATTTATTTATTTCAACTTCTTGGAGGCGACAATTTTGTTATGCTGAAGATATCTCACTGTTTTCGAGAGGTTTATACAGGGTTTCAACTGGATTTTAATATATATTTGGCCTAGCTTTCGACAGTCTAAACGAAAGTCATTTTCAATTCAAAACTTGAAGAACCCAAGAGTCATGCTATGTACATACTATGTATCAATGATACAGAAGCATAGATTTTCCGAAAATTATTTTGTTTCAGATGTCAGGGCGCATTATATTAGTTCATATCAAAGATTTTAGGACAGGTTTGT
>LQNS02278091.1:23332856-23346624 GCA_001587735.2 Parhyale hawaiensis | reverse complement strand
TCCTACCCTTCTGATTACGCTGCTGTGGGTGCAGCTGGAACCTCTTAGAAATTCCACAGAACAGAAGCAATGTTCTTCAGTGATATCTCAGTCCCGTATCATCCGAATTTTTCCCTATCTAATACTGAATCTACCTGTAAAAATTCTACAAACAAAATAATTGTTCTTTAATTATGATACCCTCGTACCAGTATCACGCATACCAAGGTTGAAAATGTCCCAAGTCTGGTCGTGAAGCGTCTACCCTAGACCTGTGAGCCGCATAGAAGCTGAATGATGAACTTGACTATTTTTTTCCTTTGATCCCTTCTCGGGTCGTAACCAAGAGTACATCGGGACACTCTAATTTCCTTCAATCTGTTAGAGAAGAGCGTGACACACACGACTAGGAAATGTTTTCACTCACCTCATTTAATTTGAGGTAGCGCTTCTAACTTAATCCACACCGTCTGAACTAACATCCGCCGCTTAACCCTGTCTGTCGTTACGCAGTCCGTCTCTAACGTGAAGCGTGGGTGACCCGTGAGAATTCGACGATTTGTTAAAGCTCTCACTTGATAAAATGTACCACTCATATGTTCTCTCATCAGAGAATTTGCACTTGTGTCTTGATAAAAAATAAAAACACCACGATATTTCTTGCAATATTCTCCTTTTATTTGCACACATTTTTTTGAAGCTCGGCTTCCCACAGTTTACAGATAATTTAGCCCGCCATAAGGTTACACGTTCTAATTTTTTGTCGACGTATCCGATTTTTTCTCACTATTTTGGAACTCGTGAATATTGCTGATCAACAACCCATCATTAATTTTCCTGCATTGAATTAAGACCAATACATAAAATATATACCGTAGAATCGATAAATTTTTTTTATAAAATTTTAACGTTTCGGGAAAAATCAAATTCCAATCAACAGAAATTCGCACTAAAAAGCTAGAAACAAAGGAATGACTAAAAAGTAAAATTTTTTACTTTGTATGAACTAAGGACAGTTGTTAGCCTGGAGGGAGCTAAAAAGCAAATGGCTGCAGTGCGCAATGGGGGTCCCTATATAAGTGACGGACGGCATGGGAAGCGGAGGGAAGCGGGCAAGCACAGTCGGAGGCAAAAGTGTCAATCATGGATCGTGACGAGTGGCACGGCTGAAGACATTATGTTGAGGCTAGGTTTTATTTTATGAATATATAGTGATTCTAGAGTTCTGAGTTCTGTTGGATTAGAATAAGCTATTATAGAGAAGTCTTTTCTGCTACTGGGATGGTTGTTTCGCTCTGCATGGAGACGGGGAGCTGAATGTGCAGGTTTTGCTATTTTGAACAACCGTAATGTTGATGTTACTTACTTACCAGCTGTGCTACAGTATTTTTTTCTTCTCTAGCGCAAAAGACTAACTATTAACAAAATGGTACGTCCAACACTCCAAATTCAAGTTACAGCCAAATAAAGATAATTATTTAAATCTATACAGATCTTATTTCGCAAATGTGGAAGGTATTAATAACAAAATGATAAACATCAAACAACAAACAATCGGTGCTTGCTAGCTAGTAATGTTAGAGAAATGCGTGCATAGACCAATGTATGTATAAAAGTTTAAAACATTTGTTTTCTGATGCATTACTTAGATTATGTTCTCAGTTCTATATTTTCTTATTCGACATAACCCATCCTAGCCGTACCTAATTACCTAATCTAACCTAGGCTAACGTAACCCTTACTGAACCCTAATTACTATGACATAACCTACCCTATCTAACCCAAACATCTCTGAATTAATATGTAGTTGTCGATAAAATTTTAAAATTAACGTTTCGGGAAGTTAATTCCCATCATCAGAATTACACAAGGAGCCTAAAAAGAAGCTTCATTTAACTAGCACGAGTGGGACAAGATGTTACTAGCTTGATGTGCAAAATACTGATTCATAGATAAACTTTCCATACTTTTCTGTCCAGCGTTGTGTACAAATTTGAGTGCAAGAGCTGCAGTGCTTCGTACTATGGCAGCACTGGACAGCATTTCAGAGCCTGAGTTGATCAACATTTAGTTATTTCCAGTCAGTAGAACAGGCTTACCACTTGCCAAGCCTACCCATTCAGCTCCCCGTCTTCACACAGAACAAGAAAATCATCCTATTAGTAGGAAAAAATTCTCTATCGTAGACTTTTCCAACCCAACAGAACTGACAACTTTGGATTCCCATTACAGCTATAGAACAAAACTCAGCCTCAATACAATGACTTCGACCGTACCTCTCATTACGGTCCACAGCTGAATTTGATCGTTGACCTCCGACTGTACCAGCTCTCTTCTCTCCGCTCAATAACCGCACTACCAGTGCTATTTCAAAAACTGCCTGACTATAGAAACAGAGTCGTCAGGAACTTCCAAGCTCTCCCTGGTCATTAGCATTTCACACCTCCCACCAGTAACATCTTGCCCCGCTCGTGCTAGTTAAGTAAACTTTCTTTTTAGGCTTCTTTTGTAATTCTGATGATGGAAATTAACTTCCAGAAACGTTAATTTTAAAATTTCGTCGACAACTACATATTGATAAAAGATTTATATTGGGTTCTCTTACGCGACTGACTGCAGGAGACGCCCATACTTTAACGTTTAGTACGATATTTTGGTATGTGATGGCACTGAGCCATGTAGATTAGGTTGTGAATGTATAGCTGTAATATTTGTAACAAATTGATGTATACTCAATTCTTAATGTAAGCTATAATATAATGATCCAGAACACCTCCCGCTTGTGGAGAGATAAATGTTAAACAAGTAAATAATAAGTATATCTGACTTAAATTAACCCCTTTCTGAAATGGCTGATTCATCTCACTTATTGCCAAAGCAATGCGGTGGTCTCTTCTCATTGGTTGTAGACTTGTAGCATAGACACATTGTACGCAGACACTGATCAGTACAGACTGGAAATTGGTGGCACACTACGCCTACGACGAACTAGGGTTAAAAAAGGTTCAGGCACACTATTTTCAAATAAAATCACAAAAACGTTCTATACGTTCTCATACCCTGATATTGCACTTTACACTGCACTCACAATATTCTGATGTACTATAAATTATGGAATGGTTTCAATGTATGGTGAGCGCCCTGCAACTTCTCTTGAAGTGTATTCGATTGGGACATAAACTCAATGTGCTTAACTTAAATCAAGCGGGACTGTCAAAGCTTTATTGATATCCATTGATTATCAATGGATATCAATTAGGTACTTTACGTACTTAAACTTAGTTTAGCATTGAGATACGTGCAAAAAGCCCTTGCGTATACTATACATTGGTCTGTGTGTACATGATGCGTATTGCGTGCGTGTACAGTGTGCCTATCCATTGTTCACTAAAGACTGCAAATGTGGAACAAATCACCGCTCTAAGTTAAAGAAAGTGCTGCTTTTTCCTGCCCTTTACGATGGACTTAGTTTACACCTACTATGTTACGAGGTGAAGAATTATAAGGTAGCACTGCGACTCACTACCAAATATTCAAAATGTAACAACTATTAGGCACTCCAGCTTAGATCATTAATTGTTTCTAGCCACTCCAGCGTAGAGTATAATCCTAGGTCAATTCTGAATTACCCCTTTACTATCCAATTTTCTTGGATTTACCTCTCTTTGGTCATTGTTGGAGTAATAATAGTGATATTGCGTATTTCTATTGAAAATTTCTATTACCAAACTACTACAAAATGTAATGTTAGCGTTAAAAACCTTTTATTTTGTTGCAGTTTTCAAATAGAAATAGCTATAAATGATCTCCACAGAAGTAGTTCGTATATCATTTATTTTGAATATATGGGCTCTAAGTTAATTTGTAGGACCCTCATTATACATCGAAATCATTCAAGTATTTATGGTACATCGGAATAGTGCAAGTACAGTGTAAGTGAATCGTCAAGGGTATGAGAAGAAAGAGAACACCTTTTGTAACTATTATAGCGAAGAGTGCCTCAACATTTTTCAAACCTAATTTGTGGTAGACGTAACGTACCAACAATTTCCAGTCTCTATTGATTAATGTCTGCATACAATGCGTGTTTATGTTACCACCAATATGCAAAGCCCAGTATAATGCTTAGGCAATAAGTGAAATGACTCAGCTGTTTCAGAAAAGGGTGAATTTAAGTCAGATATATTTAGTTTATGTTATGCTATAGTAATTAGGGTTCAGCAAGACGTACGTTAGCCCAAGTTAGTTTAGGTGAGGCTAGGCTGGCTGAGTTATGTCAGGTTAAAAATTTAGAACTGAGAACAGATGTAATAAGTCAGAAAATAAACTTTGTAAACTTTTATAGTTATGCACGCATCGCCTTCGCATTACTCTCAATTAAACAAAAGAACCTGGCTTAGCCTAACATAACTTAAAACAAACCTATCCATTTAAATGTATGGCTGATTCAATTCACTTATTGGCTAGGCATTGCACGCAATGCTTTGTGAAATTTACTCGCAGCAACGTGTACATAAGTACACAGAGACCCATATATAATATAAACTGCTAACACACGAGCAATTTTCGCATACTGCTCATATTTAAACGAAGCTTAGGTACATCAGGCACCTTAATTCATATCCATTAATTATGAGAATAAACTTCACGGCTCGTAAATTGTGAATTTACTATTTTGTCAAGGTACGGTTCTGAGAACAACACCATCACCAACCATCACCCTTGGCTCCTCCCATTGTGGCCTGTGAGCTGCCGCGCTATTGGCTACCTGAGACTGTACTTGCTGAAATGTTCAGGTAAAAATAATTCGCCGCCGGTAACACTGTGAGGGTAACACCGGCGTCTGATTGCAACACGCCCTGATTAGCGTGTTGTTTCTTTTTCAATCTTCGCAGGGATAAGGTGTACGCTGTCTTGCAGGGGTTGTTTGTTGGTTTCCGGAAGCTGCAGGACTAAGATGGCTGCCACTAGCTCCAGACCACTAAAAATTGCCAGTGACATCCATGGTACTCCACTTGGCTGTAAGGAAAAAAGCTTATCACTCCCAACATGAAGAGACAGTAAATATGTCTGCGTTATCTATTCTGAACTCGCATGTGACGAGACTCCTGTGTTGGTGTTGCTTCAAGCAATACTTACCAAGGGACTATTTCCTAAGAGCATGCGGAGCAAATCATTTGGAAAAAAATATTCGCTGTGTACAGCTTATACCTACGCATTTTGCTAGTGCTACTATCTACAATCGCTAAGCCTAAAGAGTCACCGCTGACTATTCCAGCATAGAGCTATGTAAGTACGGAACGCCTAGTTCTTGTTTTCTTATAAGCGAATCCTAATCTGCCAAATTCGCTCCTATGCGAATGGACAATAATTTATTGTGACCATAGCCTTCATTTGGTCGAAAAAATTCGCTGTTTTGCGATTACAGTATTGCATATTTTTTATTTACTGAGGGTTCATATAAATCGTTGTAATAACCATCACTGCAGTATTTTAACTGTTTAACTGTGCTTTAGTGTGCAGTAGTATGATTATTGGAAAAAACTAGATTTATCGTGTAGCGGGGTAACCGGGTCACGGTACGTAACCCTATTGCTATCTTATAGAAAGATTGATTTGATATATGTAGATGAATTATTCATATTAGGCAAGCCTTTTTCGCGACCGCAACTTTGACGTATAAACGAAAACCAGGCGTATATAAATGCTTGTATATGCACAGCATAGAAATGCAATACATTTATATCAATACATATATGGGGTAAGTACAAGCACCTCGCGCGCTTGCGTTGTTTTAATGCTGTGGTGGCTCAGGGGGAACGTGGCTGCGTGTTAATCTCTAGGTCCCCAGATCGAGTCCTAACTCGACTCTTTGTTCATAAATATATACTTAAATTTTCAACAAAAACATTATCACTTCTCTCACTTCGTTCACTGAACATGAATGTATCCAACAAATTAAGTTTCGTTTCAAGCTGTCAAACGGCAAAGACACAATAAGGCTAACAACAAAAGCTTATCAATTGAAAATATAACTTACCAGCACCAAGTCAACCAAAGGAGGGAGGGTGTAGCCCACGTTTATTGAAAAAAAGACGAGTGCTACTCCTAGCGAGCGAATCGTGGTCGGAAACAGCTCGAACGAGAAAAAGTAGGTAGCCTGCGGAGAGAATCATAATTATAGGAGAATACTTACATCATTAGAGCGAGTGGCTAAAAGCCTAGTCTTCACTTAAAAACAGAGCACCAATGTGACTGTTTCTAACGTTAGCATAGCTGGTAATATCGTCTCAGGAAGGTGAAATAAATAGGCTCATGACTAAAACTGATTAAAGGACCTGAACAATTTGAAACTTCTGTCTTTAGGAAAAGTACTTTTACGGGATTAGGTAGTGTTTTTTTTTTAGATTTTGCTCACAAGTTTTTAAGGTCAATAGCATCAAAACCTTACGAAGTCGTGCCTATGAGCTTTGCTCTAGTTTCAAGATTTTGTATGACGAATTCACTTCTCTCAGTTCTTTTTTCTCAAATAATGGTTTCCCAGATTATCTTTTTCAATCAATCATCAACAAATTCCTTTCCTCACAATACCAAAACATTTCAAGAGAAGACAGTGGAAAGGAACAGTTTTTCTTTTCTACTCCATACTTTGGCACCCAGTCAGAAAAACTTGAACAAGAATTGCGTTCATTATTATCTGCTTACTTTAGCAATATTGACTTTAAAATCATCTTAAGTAACAGATTCTTAATAAGAACATCTTTTCCTTATAAGACCAGCTTCCTGCCCATATGCGAAAATCTCTCGTGTATAAATTCAGTTGTGCACAATGTGCATCGAGCTACATTGGTAGCAGTTGCCGTACGCTTCGCACTAGAGTATGGGGCAGGAACAGTCGTACTGTTAGTGTACTAGCACCGAAGTCATTTTCTTCCGTGCGCCTGCATAGTGAAAAGTGCAATAGTCCAGTACAAATGTCAAATTCTGAAATTTTACGTTCTTGTTATGACTCTTCCGATCTTAGAATTTTAGAGTCTTTGCACATTTTAAATGAAAAACCACCTCATAATGACCAAAATCGTTCCCATCCCCTGTTTATTGCAATAAGCTAGATTTTACATTCTTATTTAGTTTCATTAGTTTTTCCCTTTCTTATGTCTGTTTCAGATATATTGATGATGGGATCAGGACCGGAAACGTCTAATTTTAATCAGTTTTAGTCATGAGCTTTTTATTTTACCTTCCTGAGGCGATATTACCAGCTATGCTCACGTTAGCAGCAGTCACATTGGTGCTTTGTTTTTTAGGGAGAATACTTATTTTTTAAATCTAAGGCAGATAGAAATGCCTCCCAAAGAAAATTTGAAACATGCATGATAGTGGACCATACGTATGCTATGTACATTACCCATAAAACATTTATCTTGATTATAGTTTTCAATATCAAGTGCTGAGGACAGTCTCTGGCGTTTTACTTTATATGCGTCTGCCTCTTATCTGTGCGGGCTTCGGTTTCTTTCTAACAAAAATATTTCTTTTAGACAGACAGTTTTGGAAAGAGAAAAACAGTCTTACTGCTACTGACTTCAAGGGCTACCTATTAATAAAAGTGCTAAGCACACTGCTCTAAATAGCTCTATATAGTAGAGTATAATTACCATTTCTTGGGGAAAAGCTTGCCTGTAAGCGTCATTCAGTACATACTGTAGGTATAGGACATTCGACTGAAAAGTTACAGGAGTAGCTAAATTGCGGTTTCGATGTGGGAACATTAGGACAGTCACATAGGTTTTGGTCGGAATGTCATTTAGCAAGAAATCAGGTGTAAATGCGGTGAATCAATGGTGGCTGCTAGCGAGAATGGATTAAGTTAGTGGCTGCATATGCTGATTTTACTATAGACAGTAGTGACTATGATTTGTCTCTTATACTTTGTTTATTCTAGGGTAGAATAATATCAAACATTAGTATCGCCAGTAGTCAGATAACCTCCATGAATGAGGAACATATATATATTTTTTAGAATTATACTCTATGCAGCATCAGCCAGCTTACCTTCAGCCCCCCTCTCCCGCATACATCACCCCTTCTTTCGCTAAACAACAGCCGTCTCTGCCCTCCCCCCTTCCCCTAATTCTTCCCAGAGTCAGATAGGCCGCCATTTACCTGACATCCACCGCTGGCGATACAGTAGGCGACGGCAGAAACGACCGTGGGAATATAATCTGTGAGAAAAAAAAAATCAATTTGAGCGTAGGCGCTTATCTTTTCTGACCCTGCCGTAGTTGAGAAGCAATTAGCCAGAATCACAATACGCATTTGGCAAAATTATTTGATCACGTTGCGGTATTCGTTTATTCTGACAATGGTGATAGCTCTATACATCCGACATAATGTGTAGCAAAAATTAAATATATTTATGAACAGGATGAACCAGTAAAACCCCATAAAATGAGTAAATTTGTGCCATACATTCCATGCTTGTAGTTGTAAGTCTAACGCAGCAGTCATCAGCGACTTTACGTAAACGATACTGAGATTGGCTGCTATCGTCGAATTAGAACCATTCTGTAAGAGGACTGAATTGAGCGGCGATGTTTATCGACCACGGACCCTCTTATTTCTTATGCTATATTTTCTAGTAACTCCACACATCGAGCAGAGCATCCTCATTTCTGCTACAACTTGTTTTCCTGCGCCGTTTTCACCGCTCAAGTTTCCACTGCATACAGCATCGTCGGTCTTTACCTCGTCTTATACACTTCTTCTTTCACTTATGACGTTCACTCGTCTGTCGCATAACGCTCCTGGTGCCCCAATTATACCAAGCATCTTCAATCCGGTGGGTAAATTCTCTGTTCAATTCCCCGTCCTGTGTCACCAAAGCATGGGCCAAGTATTTGAATGCTATAACCCCCTTATCTTGTGCTCCTCGAGGTTCAGTTCGCTACCATCTTCGGCTACGCTGAATTCCAGGTATTCCGTCTTTTCTTAGCCTTAGTTCTTCATAAATTACAGAGGAATGAACAGAATTATTATACAGCTCAGATATACAATAAAGAGAACGAAAAGCATTCGCGATGAAGCTAAACTTTCCGACAATGCTGAGCTCTGGCATGCTGGCTGTGTCTATTTATGAATTTCAATATGTACTGTTTTGGAGCTTTTCAATGTTTCTGGGAATTACACGATAAGAAATGCCTATATGTTGTAGGCGCATGTCTGCAGGTGGGATTCGACGAACACCATGTAGTGCTCGATCGTAATGTACGAGGAATGGCTGGCAGGCAGTGTGGGGGGGGGGGCGATGGGCGGTGGAGCATTGTATCTGGAGCGGGACAACAGAGGAAAAAAATAAGTTGACAGATCGATCAGTGAATTTTGCAGTGTTAATCACCCGCGAGCAAAGCGAAAGCGGCGTTCATATTTTCGTGCGGTATTTAAGTTTATATATTTGTTCGTCTGTCCACCCTACGAGAGGCAGAAGGAGTTGAGCAATGTTCACAGTTTCTTTTTTTGTGGGAGTCAGGTACCTATATGTGAAAATGCCAAGACTGTAGATTGAGCTGACCATACAAAGATAACGGCGTTGAATTTCTCCCCACTGCGGGTGATGATCTTACGCCACGAGGCGTTCTCGTTTTTATACCTGTAGTCATGGCAAGACCACACTTGTCTTATATCGGTCGTAAGATATATATGTATACATATCTTGGAAAATCACTTCAACAGAACTCTGTCATGCACCAAAAAACTCAGCAAAAAGCTGCCTTACCAGGCAAAAGAAGGAAAAAATCGTGGTGTTCTCTCCTTCTATTAAGCATGATAAAAATAGAAATGTGTAGGAATATCAATCCTAATATAATAAAACGCTTGGTGTATTTATTTTCTGTCCGCTTTGAAGGAAATAGATAGGCGAAAAATAAGCCAGGTTGCAGATTTTGTAAATCGATGACCAGGTTACAGAAGATGGCGACGTCTGATTATCATCCCTTTATCTGAAGACACTTCTTGCTTGAGACACTTCTTGAAATCGGAACACTATGTATGTAGTTTATAACTTTTTTCTCTCAGGTCGCGAAGTATAAATTCAGCAGATGGTCAACGAAGCGCTCTGGAGGGGTGATTTTACTTCATTTCTATCCATTACCACATGCTCCTCCAATTCCATACCACGCATAGCATCCCTCACACTGTCATTCTCTGACGGTGCGAATTTTGCTTCGTAGCCCAAAATTTCAAAATACCAGTGAAATAGATATTCAAGTTCGCGAGACCGCTTCTTGGCTACGGAGCGTTGATATGCATGCAAGCTGGCTGGAGTTACATTCAAGTTTATTGCAGTGTTTTACTCAAGATTTTTTTTACCTTTCACTTTTGAAGACACACGCCTATTCAAGAAGGAAGATAGGGAAGGTATAAGTACTGTAGTACGAAACGACTACTGTCTCAAGATCGAAGACGTGCCACGAATGCATGGAGATAGATGAATCGTCCATGCGATACAGTCAAGAAAGACTGGAAGCAGAACAGAAGTGAATGAGAGCTGTTTATAAGCGTGAGCGGGAAAATGAGGATACGACAAGTCAGAGAAAGAAAAAAACCCTGAGATTGAAAGCACGACAAAGGATCAATGAAGAAAATGAAGCAAGTCAGAGAAGAGAAGATACCTCAACGGCCTATATTATTACAAAAAAAAAAAAAATCGATTATTGCGTGAATTTTTTCACACGCGCGGGTCCACTAGTAACTAAATAATCTGCAAAGTATAAGAAATGGAGATTCTTGAAAGGGGTGTGAATGGCGATGACAAACAATGCAAAAAGCACATTTTCGTATAGTAAGACTGTGAACAAGTGAATGATTTTTGGTGAAGAGGGAGCATAATTTGAGGTCCAGGATGTTGTTAGCTTCGTCTCTTAGCGTACATAACTGGTGGTCTACCTTGAAGTGCACTTTTCTTGGTGTGAGCTCTTTTGTTCTCCCCTTAATAATTGATGCTTATGGTGACCTTGTTGTGGACCCTGCCACCAAGGCCGACTTTTTGTTGCACTGCTTTAATGTGAAGTAGAGAAGGGACCGGGTGAACATTCATTTGGCGTGTGACCTAAAGCCGAAGTTCTCCGGTTTTCCTTTCAGATCTACTGAAGTGCACAGCCTCCTTCTTCACCTGGAACCCCATGGGGGCACTGATCCATCTGGTATGTTTCCTCACTTTCTTCGGAGGGTTGCTGGTGTGCTTGTAGCTCCGCTGGCTTCTGTGTATCGTCGGATGTTACGGCTAGGCTCTTTTCCGGAATGCTGGCTTGTTGCTCATGTCTCATCTCGACCCTCTAATTATTAGAGACCCATCTCGGTCACACCTGTTTTGTCGAAAGCTTATGAGAAGTTAGTTGCGTCGAGGTTGGATCGATTCTTGAGAAGCAGGGAGTCATTCCCCCAATACAGTATGGTTTTCGTATTGGCTTGGGAACTTGTGATGCTCTGCTTCACATTTTTAATGTATTGCAGCCGACACTTGATAGAGGTCATGGGGCAAGGTTGGTCCAGCTTGACGTCAGTGCTGGTTTTGATCGCGTGAATCACCTTGGGTTGCTCGATGAGCTAAGATTGATGGGTATTGGTGATTCAGCTTTCGGAGTTAATTATTAGTTTTTATCAGGTAGAAGCCAATGTGTAGTTGTTGATGGAAAAAGTAGTGAGTTTTTGGATGTGGTTTCTGGTGTCCCACAGGTATACTTCTGGAGCCTTTGTTGTTCATCGCATATATGTTAAGCGGACCTGTTTTATCTTGTTTATACAGTAATTTACTTGTTGGTTACGCTGATGATGTTACTTTGAAGGATGTTTGCAATGATCATAGTAATAGGTTGGAAGTTTCAGAACCCATTCAGCGGGATTTGGAAGTGATTGATTCCTGGTGTTCTAGGTCGGGATGAGGCAAAATACAAGCAAGACAAGGGCCATGTTCGTGTCTAGGTCACGTACAGTGAAATCTGCTTTCCCCGCACTCTTACTGGATGGTGTGTCACTTCCTGTGGTTAATGACTTAGTAATCTTGGGTGTCAATTTATATCCAAAGCTGACGTTTGAGCCCCATATCCGTTCGGTTGCATCGCGAGCATCGAAGCAAATCGGCCTTATGCGACGTGCTTGGAGGGTGTTTAGTTTGGTAGAGTTGACACGTCGCTGCTTTCAACCGTGCATCACGTAGCTATTTGTTCTGTCAGTAAAGAATTCGTACTTGTGGATTTTTAAAAACGTAGTTATGCGACGGTTCTTCTTACATATAGTTCTCCAACGTATTTGCCCACCTTTGCTAAACTGTTTTCCTCAGTTTAGAGCTAATTTTGTCTTTCATAATCTTACAAATTTTAATTGCTTGTCTTTTTTTTCGATTATTTCGTACGATTGTTCGACCCGTTGATACAGCTAGTAGTAGACCACAAATTTTGGCTTTGTTTGACGCCACAGCTGTACAACACCAGACACGGTTAATTTCGTCGGTCACGGCAGCATAATCCTCTGTAATTAAGTTGTCATTGTATTTCCTTCGACGTCGCACATTCGCTTGAAAGAATACATTAGAGCCGTGTTCAACACCAGCCGATCTGTTCTCCCTTACCGTATGCTAGCTACGTAGCTAGCCCTATTAATTAAGAATATGGTGCTCCACTAGCGAAGCAAACAAAATATGCTGTGAAGAAAAATTAAAAGCAGTAGATGCGATATGGGTGAAATGATATTCATGTCCTTGCTTCAGAGGTGACAGAAATATTTTTCAATAGTAAAAAAACAGCTTTAGTTGAACTTCTTTCCTGGAAAATTGGAGCTTGTTACTGAAAAGCGTATGTGCAGAGTATAGACACATGGGCGGACGGAGAGAGCCTCAAGCAGAAATGTACTGTAGACTAGAATAAAGGGGCTGTAAAAATGACAGCGAGGAATTTTTGAATACCCGTCTCCATTTCACATACTTACGTTTCTAATGTCTGTGGAGTATACCCTACAAAGGCCAACTAAAATTGTCGTAAGAGATGAGTGTTCTCTCTGTCAATTAATTTATTGCAGCACAGTCGTCCCTCACCTTGGAAGAAGTGCAAAAACACATAAAACTTGTACATGAGCAAGCAGCGCAGCATTACCGAATTAAATTGATTCACTGTCGCGTATCCTAGCTACCGATGGATAAGCCTTCAGTACATCTAAGTTTTTCTTTTGATGCGAAAACTTTCCGTCAGAAGAAGACAACAAACTGAAAGCATTAATGTGTCGACTGCCCCGTGTAAAATCATTGCTTTATCTGTGCTTTGTGGATCAGCTACTGAATCTATACATCTTGAGCTCAGAGCAAACATATCTTTCGATGTATGTAGAGTGATAAAAATTGCATTCCATGGTAGTGCTAAGAGAAGCTGTAAATAAATTCATTGTTTCAATGTCAAGATCTGCTTCAAGCTAGAAATGGATTCAGATAAAACCTGTTCATAGATCGTCATGAAACCCCACTCAATAACAAAATATGGAATTTGGCCTATTTTTCAAGCATCTATTGTTTTAAGAGCGTTACGTGAAACATACAAATGTATAAATATGTAAACTTATCATACATGTAACTCTCGACTTTAAAGTATCTCGACTTTAACAACTTTCCACATCTACGAAAGTAATTATTATTATTATTATTATTATTAAATCACACAAGGCTGGCGACGTAGGAACGGAAAAACTCCATGAGGTTAACAAACCCCCACGCAACCAGCCCAGCGGGTGGAAAAACAAAAGAATG
>LQNS02278091.1:23290295-23306668 GCA_001587735.2 Parhyale hawaiensis | reverse complement strand
CCAGCAGGCTGTGCGCTGATAATGATCTAGTGAACCTGTCCCACAGGAGAAGAGTAGCAGAGCTATGCATGTTTTATAAGGTGAACAATAATGAGAGGCATTGGTTGTATTCTTCTCTCCCTGCCCTCAAGGTTTTTGGGAGAGCGACTCGCGCTGCGTGCAGAGCGCACTCCTTCACTCTGGATGCTGTCAGATGTCGAACTAATCAGTTCTGTCGGTGCTTCGTGCCCTGGTCGGGTAAGGTTTGGAATTTGTTGCCGGCATCGGCCTTTGGTCGTATTGGCTTGCAGGCGTTTAAGTCAGCTGTGAATGGTTTTTCGCTGGATTTCCTCTAGCAGCGTTTTGGGCTTGCCGGTGTTGCAAGATGCGTCATTTGGGCTGTATTACCCGTCCGTGGGAGCTCAGGCGTGAAGTTTTAATAATAATAATGTATAAATATATAAATTTAGTGTTTAGTTTGGCAGCGGCTTTTTTGCAAGCATGTTGGTCATTGTTGGTTCTGTGAAGTAGCTAATTCGCCAAGGTTTACATCGACGTTTCGACTGCTCTCGTGGTTATCATCAGGAGCTGGTGGTGGTTGGATCAAATATTTCAGGCAGTTGGAGAAAATTAATAAAAGCATTATCGCAACGAGCGTTCAGTCGCCTTCAACTAAACACATATAAATTTATATATACTGGGTGATTCTGAATTCTTTGAACAAAATAAAACTATAGGTTCCTTTCAATAAAATAAGCATTGTTTATACCCTCGATGCATGTCCAAAAATGTCTAATTTTAAAGTTGCGTTAAAGTTTATCAAGTGGCTACAGGAAACAGAGGTCTAGTTTTTCTCCTACTCCAAGATCATCTGGTGTAGTTAATGAACATTCACTGTTATACTATGTTTATTTTCAGGAAAACAGGAGTAAGGCGTTCAATGTAAACAAACGGCCAGTGTGCATCTTTATCTTTACTGTACAGCGCAGTAATCCGCCGGGTAATTGAATCGCACTTTCAAACTTTCATTCAACATAACTTTTAATTAGACATTCTCGGACATGCATCGATTGAGTATAAGTATGCCTGTTTTAGCATAAGGAACCTATAGTTTTATTTTGTTTGAAGATTCCAGAATCACCGATGTATAGGCTAAGCGAATAAACATACGATGGTGTTTCTTATATTGTTCGATTATCAATGGAAAATCACAGTGGAAGCTGGTGAAAACATCCACAGCAAGAGAGGCAGGATCGGAGGCGGTATGGCTCCGTGATTTAGCTTCTCTAAAATGAAACCTTATTTGTACTTCGTATGTAGCTACTTTAGTTCGCAGTGCTCTTTACAAAATATATTTAAGTATATCACCGTTTATTTTGAATTCATTCACCAAATCTCCCCTCCTGATTGACCATCAAGCTACTTGAACTGTACTCGTGCACTAAAATCCGTAAAATGGTTGTCGTTAAGTACAGAAAGTTTGAGCAACGGTTTCTATGGTTCCTCTTTCGTCAAGGATATAACTCTGTTTATTTTTTGGTTAGAATTAAGAATGCAACCTACGAAGGCTCGAGGTCCGACGCTCTAATACATACTCCAATACGTCGGTGTGACGTTATACGCCGACATGCGGTCACGGCTAAGTTTTATTGTAGTCTCCTGGAGTCTTCTCGTTGGACTTTCTGCTTCTTGGGCGCTACAGTTTAGATGGGATGGGTTAGGAGTTGTGTTAGGTCAAACTACAGTAAGTCATGAAATTGTAGCTCCGAATGGATACATTTTAGTAAAAAAAATAATAATAATATGTCGTGGAATATCCACAGGTCCCAAGCAACCCTTCTTACACAGAGGTATCGACTCACTTTTCTTCCAGAAGCAAATAAATAGAGTCCCTTTTAAAGGTGCTATTTTCAATCGTAATCAGGGTTAAATTTTTCCTGAGAGTATTGTGACTTGATTTTTTAATATGTGTCCGGACTTGAGATGGCACCTCAAACCTCAAAACCCAAGGTATCAATACTAAAATTTCTGTATTGTAGATGCCAGGCATTATTACACTGGAATATGTTCGTGATCGAGCTAATTGATCCAGGTATGTTAGGAGGAACAGATGATTAACTTTTGGTGAAGATATGTCCATCCGTTTGTTTGTCTGCCTCATTTTTCTCAATGCCATAACTCAAAAAGTTATGGATGGATTTATATGAAATTAGCATGAGTTGTTAGGTATTTACCAAAATTTGGAAATGATCCGTTTGTTCGTTCGTTTGTCACTGTTTTTAATTTTATGCTTGTTAGCACAATAACTCAAAAATTATTAATGGATATTTTCTGAAATTCATAGGGGTTGTTAGTGATGTTAAAAGACATAGTAAATGATTCAATTTTGGTGCGGCTCGGTTTGTTCGTTTGTATGTTTGACTCATGTTTGTCATAACGTTTGTTAGCAGTATAACTTAATAAGTTATGAGCGGATCTTCAAGAAAATTGCACAAGCTGTTATTACTATCAAAAGGCACAAATGATTAGATTTTGGAGTTTATACAGGGAAAATTATGGTTTCAGAGCCAATTTGATTTTTTTTGCTACAGTTGCCTCGCTTGACGGAGGTATGCGCTCTCGGGTTGCTCTAGTTTTAAATAGTATGGAGCTTGAGGACATTATAGTAGCTCCTCTTACCTAGGTCTCAAAATCACTGATAATTTTCGTTACAACCAGGACACACAGAAAGATGCGCGGAAGCTCCGTGGAGCTTGTAACACGCTAATTGGGGAATTCGGCCCCTGCTCTGACGAGACCAAATGTTAATGTCAGTTATTCCAGACCTATTGTTGCCCCCTGTACTCTAACCCACTTTCTTTATCTCTAAAAAGAACTCCATGCAGCGTTTGCGCGTTGTATATTATAACATATCCCGAAGAGTGATGAATGTGTCAAAGTGCAATAATGCGCAAGCTAATACAATATTTGCCTATAAATACACTGATTGCTCCAATGGCAGGACAAGAAATGCGGAGTGTAAAACAAAATGCTTGAAGACTCCAACAACTCAATCATGAATGTCAACCGTAATGGCCCTGGCTACAAACGAGCTCATATTTATTTACGATGGCAGGGGACACAGTTGCCTGATTGAGGCCAAGCTACTTGTACGGAAGACCACTGCGACATGTGCTTTGCGCGTACCCTTGAAAGAAGATACATTCTCTAGGCGGATTACACCTACATACTGCAATTGACTCGCACACTTTCACTTTGGCGAATGTTAGATGCCGAACTCGTCCGTGCATCGTCCCTCGTCTGTTGGGGTTTGGAATTTATTGCCTGCATCAACTTTCGGTCGTTTGGCCTGCAGGCGTTTAAGTCAGCTGTTCATGTTTTTTGATTAGATTTTCTTTAGCAGCATTTCGGATTTCACGGTGTTTTGCAAAGTGGTTCATTTGGGTTGCACTACCTGTCCGTGGTGACCCGAGCGTGAAGTTTTAATAAGAGTAATAATTACCATATAAGATTTTTCCAATTTTGTATAGCCTCTATGAGTATATACTTGATATGATATTAGTTATTATTTTAATAACTTTTTCATGCGTGAACAAAGTTGGGTTAAAAACGACTCTGCAAAATATTCAGAAGAAGGGATGAGTGAGAGTGTTGAAAAGGCCGATGTGCGGACATGTAGGGCTTTAGGCGTATCGTTACCTGAATTCATCACTGAGATCAGTTCCAAGCAGGGACAATGTTGAAGCTCCACTTTGAAAATCTCGAACTGGATACTAATTTAAAGTTGCAGTGAAAAAAATCCTTAAAGGTAAGAAAAACCTTACCCTGGGTGACATTCTCGACGAAAAGTGCAATGAGGATGAGATGCAATACAACTGAGATGAGGGAAGAGCCACAAATGAAGTAACGTCTGCCAGTTCGCTGCACGATGGGAATCGAGGCGGTGAAGGCAGGCACTTCAGCGATGCCGAGCAGTCCCATGTAAAGGAAGGGCGAGCTGAAATTATGAAAGGCAAGCAATCTTTAGGTTTTTGTGATTTTACACTCGAGCAATTGTTGGATCATCAAGCGGTGCACATGAACGCTAAAGATACCTAGTAGCTCAACTTCCCGTGATCACAAACACGTCACCGTCTCCAAAACTTGGAGTATTTCAACGTCACGCCAAAACTGCTCCATAACAGCTCCAACCTGCCTCAGACGTGGGAGTCGTAGACAAAGCTTGACCATTGCCGCTCGTCGCGGCGTAAATATTACAAGAAACGATTCATATTTTAGATCGTTTTTAGCGGCAAAGCGATGTGTAGGGCGAAGTGCTGCATGCGCAATGTAATCGGATGTGTAAATATGTGGCGGTGCAACTTTTGCGTCAGTGTGAGCCCGCCTTCACAGAAGTTTCTGGGAAGCCCTTGCCTTTCAATCGGATTCATGCACAATGTAGAAGGTGAGAGGAGGAACATTCCACTTCCGTATTTAAGAACGGGTGTAAGAAACGCGTGCTTCAATGCGTCGAGCATTATTCAACTAGGCCTAGAATCTTTAATAATATATAACAAGTTTTTAATGCGTGTACTTATAAACAGTAAGGGCTATATAAGGTTCATTTCAACAGCATAATTTGTTTGTTTTCAACCAAAACGATCTACTGAAAATATTCCAAAATTTCCACCTCATGACAAGTATCCAGGTAAGTCTTACTATATCGTTTTCTCAGACCTAAGATAAACAAGCAGGGCTAGGCCTTACGTCCCATAGCGCGCCCCTTGCGCGCCGGTGGACTACCTTTTTGGGGCGCACCGGTACGAGGGGCAAAAATTTTTAAAAAGACGCACCAAGGACTGGCTCATTGCTACTTTACTGCGCCTCTCGAATAATAAACGAAAAATAAAAGCGTCACAGGTCTGCCACTCATTAGGCTACTTCTCAAGTCTTGGGGATTTCACCATCGACCTTCGAATTTGCTATTGTGATTGCCTGAAACCTTGAGATCTACAATGCTGTCTACATGATGTATAGAAGTGTATTTTTATGCAATGTGAACTTTGAATATGATAAGTAAAATTGCAACGATTTTCATCAACCATCTAACGTATTGGAAATGTTATCAGTTTCAAGTATTTCAGTTCCAAATCTTTCGTTGACGCTCTGTGAGAAATGTTCATTCGTTGACGTTTTATGTGTGGTCATCTGTTCCTTAACACAACGGCTGCTATGAGCCGTAGTTAATAAACACCGAGTTGGGAAAAATTAGGCAAAATATCAAGGAAAGCAGCAAACCACAAATGCATCACACCGCGATTGAAGTAAATCTGGAATAATCAGTTGAAATATGAACAGTCTCTCGAGTTGCCCCTAAGTTTGACGTGAGTTCTGTCAAGCGTACCTTTCTATAACTCTATTTTCGTTCTACGTGCTGTAAACGTCTTCAACTTCGAATAAAAAAAAGTGTTTGCAATACCTGGGCGGGGCCTTTTTCTGAACCGATCTACAGAACGAACTAAGATACTCGTTTCAAGGGCGTCATCGTTTGGGCCCACAAGGAAGTAATAATAATGGAAAATCAGCTTCAGCTTAGAATTTGGGCAGTTTCAGCATCGGCCAAACAGAAAGAATTTTGTTTAACTCGATCACGCGGCCGTCTGCATGCAAACACACCGGACTTGCAATGTATAGAGCGGCAACAGTAAAACTTATTATAACGTTTCGCGCCCTTGTTAACACACAGAGTGGAACTAAATATCGGATGTGTAATGATTCAATTTGTAATGATTCAATTTGCGCCAGCAAGTCAGTTTCTAATTTACTTTTGCCCAAAAATGCAAAAAATAGCATGAGGAGAGCTCACCACCACTGCAGAAATTAGGCAATTGGCACCCGTTCCACAGAAGTTGTTCAGATTCAACGCTACGACCTAATTTCCACTAAACACTTCTCTGCAGCAACTGCTGCCTAGAATGAGCATGAGCGCTACTAGTAGGGAAATTTCCTCTGTGTGAGAGTGCATTTGCTGCAAACCCAGAGTTTTGAGTAGCATCTTGCATTGTGTCTGACTCTCTGTTCCTCTCGGCTCAGTGTGAGGTTGGGTTATAGTTGGGTTCGCGATTTGTAAGTGACTGTCATTGATTTGTACGTAGTTTATGCGCAATTCGTCGGTGATTTTCCACCACGCTCACCCCCCAAAATGGCGAATTACTCCACCGAGAATCACGTACAAGCCAACTTTATACACGATTTATGCTTGATCGGCTGTGTAACTGGACCTTGAACAAACGCGATGCGACGAACGCCCGCTGACAGCCACTAATGCTCCACGTCAGAAAAAAATATGAATTACTCACAGCACCGATGAATCCGCATGACTGCAGTCCATGCGTATAGTGTAAGTTTTGGCTGTGTCACTGGGCCTTCAGTTTCTGGCAAGGGTTCACTAATAATTATTCATCGTAACTTCGTGTACGGAGAATCCTTCAAATATTAAATCCACAGATTAACAGATCAGCCCAACAATAGATTCTTTGAACGATAAATTCAATGACTGCTAAACACCTCGAAGGTAAGTAAGTTAAATGGTGGATACAAGTATACCTCTGGACTCCTTTCTTCGGATGACACTCTATAGTCTGTGGGTAGGGAGGCTTAAGGGGGCCTTTTCAATTTTTTTTTATTTTGAACCGATTTTCCTAAAATTTGCACATAAGATTTAGAATTCAAAAATGAAATCATTTTGTTTCCGTAACTTTTTCAGTTTAAGCCTTAGTTTTTTCAAAAAACGAGAATTTCATTTTTTTTTTCTTTTTGTTTTATAAATATTAAAAAGAAAGTAAGTCGATGAGTTTTTATGCTACACTAAAAACAAAGACAGTTTTGGAATCCTTGAAACATTCCTAACAACGCTAAGAGAGTTTTTTTTTAATTTCCTTTTCGTTTTCTATTGACAAGATACTTTAGATGGGTTGCCGAGGAATTCATAAAATATGTAAATTTTCTTGATATTTCATAAAATAAAGAAAAAAACTAAGAGGAAATTGAAAAAAATCCCCTCTTAGTTTTGTAGAGAATCTTTCAAGGATTCCAAAACTGTCTCTGTTTTTAGTGTAGCCTAAAAAAATCATCGAGTTACGTTCTTTTTTATTCTGAAATAATCAAATTTTTCAGGGCGGCAAATTTTATGTTTTTGTTGATGAATTCTTTAAAAAAATGCGCTGTTTGCAGTGGAAATGCACTTGACATGTTTTATCTATAGTACATTTCCACCTACAAATATCGTACATTCGTCATTCACTAATAAAAATATGAAATAGCTATGTATTAGATGAATAAATAATGAAAAAGTCAATTTTTGACCCCTTCCGGACCCCCTTTGCCCCCCCCTTTTGGGGTTTCTAGCGCTGCTAGCCCCCTAAAAATTTGGGACGTGATAGCCCCATACCTGAGGACACATTTTGAGCAGAAAACAAGAAATTTAAAATTTTGACCATTTTCCGTGAAATTTAGGCCCCCTTAATTAAACCAGGAGAATATTACATGAGTACTGCTGAATTTACAAGCCTATGAATTTACAGCGACAATTTTACCATCGATCATTTTACCAACTCCCAGGTGAAGTGGAGCGGAGTTCTGGTAGACTGTTATGAAGTGCTTTTATCAGTTGTATTTTATGGGCCCCTACTATTTGTTCTCATTTCTTTTTATTGCTGGTTCATGTATCTTGTTTCATCACCGTTAAAATGGCGAGAGGAAAAGCCATCTTCAGCTCTATCAAAGCGTTGAATACAATCGCATGCACCAAAAACACGTTACCAGGGGCGAAATTTACAAGTTTAACAGGCACGCAAATACTGTCGTTAATTGTATCTAAATTTTCGTCACGAGTTAAAAAAATCTCTTCACGTTATCTGGCATGTGAGGAGTGTCCACTGCCTACAGAAACAGGAGCTTGATACGTTCGATTTTAATGTGGCCGTGAAAGGACCTAGGAGGTACTAACCTGGAAACATCTGCACGCAGAGGAAGACTCACAAAAATCGTAGCTTTGATGAGGACCATAAACCCCACGATGCACGTCACCTTAGGCATGTCAACCAATAATGAGCGAAGTCGGTTTATCAGTGATGGTTCATTGTTTCTGCTGTTCAGTTGCTCCTGAAAATATGCGGCATCAATAACAGCATGTTGACTAACAAGACCATACTAAAGGTAGAAAGAAATGCCAACTGAGCAGGAGGGGGCATAAATAGTCTCAGAAAAAGATGGTTAAATTTCAGTATGGTAAAATGATCCAGTAGGTTTCTGGTTATTTATTGTCTTGCCCTACTGTACTTTTAGCTTTTCCTCTGGAATCGGTAGAAATATATGACAAGTTGTAGAAATCTATACATAACAAGCGCTATTTGTCTAGGCGTTATATACCTGTTTTCAAACTTTATGTATTTAAACCTCTGACAAACCGAATATCAAACTACAAAACGAACACGAAAAATTATGGCGTGAGTATCAGGTCGTGAAAACGGTTTTTAGAGACTATATTTGGTACTTTTTAAGTGTTCCTGTTCCTGACTAACATTATATGTACATAAGAATGAGGCAATGCAGCCGTTTTATCAGCAGCCATACTTTCAGGGAAGAGCATTAACAATGGATACTACAATTTCCCCAATGACATAAACAGTCATATTTTTCTACTTAAGCAGCACAGAGAACCGATTAAGATACAAGTGTTTTACTAGCAGTAAGCTTTACTAGATTAATGCTCGGAGGAAGTATAGAAAGAGATGACAGCAACCCCCCAGCAGTTGAACCACAAAAGCTAGGGGCGACTTTTTGTCAGTGTCTTTCTAAGATGGCTTTTTGCTTAGTTTAGTTCTCCTGGTCATCATAAATATAAGATCCAGTCTGTTGGCCTGCACCACATCAGCTACTTATTCAAGTACGAACGGGTTGGCGGCACCTGCCAGCAAATATTCATTGTTCAAGAGTCAGAACCGGACAGACGCAGAGGGAGTGTCACGACTTTAATACAGAGTGTTATGTACGTCGAGGACACTGAAAAATTAACAATCTGATATGTTCGTCACGTGGAAAGTATCTATAGAGGAGACATTTGAACAAAATCATCAATTTATTGTTTTTGTTTCTTGAAGCTTAAAGGAATACGTATCAACTAGCATCTTTACCACCTATTCCTGCTAGCCAGCTCATGCCATGAAAGTAGGACGCTGGTTAATGAAGCTGGTATCCAATGTGCCGTCTTCTTGCAGAAAATATATCCTGGAGGGCGTAAGTCCAACGAGTGTAATTTTCGTACTTTCTGGCTAATTGCTGGTGTTTTCATCATGTGGAAAGGTGAACATCAAGCTCATAGGATCAAGTGTTCTTTCACAGTTCTAGCATGCACATATTGCCCACTGAAATAAATTAGATTTGGCATTATTTAGGTTAAGCGAGAAATATATTGGCACTAGGTATTCACTTTTCCAACTGTTTCAAGTTACCGCCCCGTCTCGAAAGTTATTTGTTTATTTATTTTTATGCTAACAGGTTCGGTGAGCCAGTTTGTGCTTCAATAATTGTCTGATGGGGTGCAGGCAGCCCATCGGAGAACTGACTATCAACTAGTCACTACACCTGGCTGACTGCCGAAGCGAAATTGTGTGAGTTGAGGGATTCAGCCATTTCACAAGACAGTAGCGAGTAGCCTGAGCCACTAGAGGCTGAGATTCGCTTCAATTATATGCCCTCCAATGCTTCCTCCAAGAAATAATGCAGGCAAACTGGGATTAATATTGACATGTCTCTTTGCCTAAGAAGTAGACAGGATACTGAGCCCATGTGTGTGAATCCAGCTAAATGAGAACCATACGCTGAATAATAACTACTTTTAATACGTTGAAGTTAAGCCTTTCAGCACTCTGCTTTAACTTTACTTACCCCGAATAAAATTTGTTCGTAGAATCCACAGATGAAGATTTCTCCGATGAGGGTGAAGTGTTCATGTTTTTATTATTTTTTGCGTGGCATTTGATACGCAGGACTTCTCTACTGTTGAAAAGAGGGTGGGGGAGAAGAGTGCACGTGTACCCTGTGCAACTCCCCTCCCCTTCCCTCCTCCCCTTTTCCAAGCCTACACCCTTGCTGTAGATTTCTTTATTGGCTGGGTTTCGACGTTGGCAGATCAAGAAGTAAATTTTGAGCAAATAATATTCTGAAGACTAATTGGCATTTTTAGTTCATTTGCCTATCAGTCTGCTTTCTTTCACGCGTTAGGAAAATAAATTGGTGAAAATCAGTCCAGATTAGCAGCTTGTAACCATCTTGGCGTACTTTGTTGCAAACTGATAAATGAAGACTAGAATATGATGTAGATGATGACAAATGCATGGTATTCTTGCCTCTGTATATACATACTAGAGTACACGTGCCTCCCAAAAATGTAGAAAAGTATTTGTAGTTACACTTTTTCATTGATCATGCTTTATAAGCGGGTAACATTCCCAAAGGGCAGTTTCCGGTTTAGGGCGTCGCGGTACGTGAAGGTCCGACCTACTTCCATTTCCGGCTATTTCGGCTCTTACGGTACCTATTGCGCCCCCTTCTGTCCTATGTTGGCCCAATTAATTCCATTACGGCCATTTTGTGCACTGACTGACCCTACTCCATATGATTTTATTTCCCCCATTTTTAGTTTTTCCCGCTTCCATATTGATTTTTCTAAGTTCCTGCGAATTCCAAAGATCCTGCGACATTTTTCGAAGTTTTTACTCCGTGCCCATCTTAGATTTTTGCACCTTCCTCTTATTCTCTATTCATTTATCAACCAGATAGTGATAAGGGAATATATATATTTTCGAATTTCGCACCAACTTCAAAATTCCGCGATTTTTCCTTTTTTTAAGGGGGCGAGTTTTGATCCCGGCTGCTATACTCTTACTAATTGACCTGTGCATGATTTTTTTTACAATAATCGACAAGTTTATTCAATATAGTCCGGAGTGGAATTTTCTTTTCTCGACTTGTTACTTCAATTTATTCATTGATCCTCTGTCGTGCCCTCACCATTAGGTCCTCTATTCTATCAATTGCCGTTTCCACATTTTCCCGCTCACGCTCATCAGCAGCTCTTATTCCCTTCTGTAACCTTTCCACCTCAAGTCTTTCGTGACACAGTGTCGCATAGCGCGTCATCTCTCTCCATTGGTAGCACGCGTTTGTTTTTGAGACTGGAGTAGTCTCGTTCTTCGTTTACGTTCCCTACCCTCCAGTCTCCTCCTTCTTAAACGTGCGTCTTCCTTAGAGGGAGGCAGCTGTAAAATCTTGAGTAAAACCCAGCAATAAACTTGAATGCAACTCCAGTTATATGCGATATGAGCGCACCGTAGCCATGATACAATCTTTCAAACACATATATCTGCTTCAGTGAAGGACTGAAATTTTGGCATATGAAGCGCAAACTTCTCTATCAAAGAGAAACAGCTAGTAGAAATAATTGTGCCTACTTCCCGTGAAAAATCACTTTATAAGTGCTCTAGTGATCATCATTTATACGTCTTAACCTGAGAGAAAAAAATTAGAAAATCAGACTTCAGAAGCTACAAATATATATGCTTCGATTTCAAGAAGTGTTTCAAGCAGGAATTTCATTCAGATGATGGGATAAGTAATCCACGAAGCGTTTTATTAGGCTGAAGTACTCGCACTGTCAAACATGACAGCGAGGAATTTTTGAAGCCCCGGCTGTATATAATAAAGTTCCGTTACTAATCTGCATCTGGAGAATATGCAACAGAGGCGAACTGAAATTTTCAAAAGAAATGAGAGCCCTCTATGTCGATTCACCTATACTAGCACAATCGTCCCTACCTTAGAAGAAGAGTAGCAAAACATTAGCTAGCAGCAACGCATTGCAGAAATAAATAAATTCTTCGCCGCGTATCAAAGATGCCGAAAGATATTGCTTCAGTCCATCTAAGTTTCTCTTTCTCTTGAAGCGAAAATTCTCTGACAAAGGAAGACAGGAAAACTGAAAGAACTGACTTCATCTGCTGCTCCGTGAGAAAGCATCGCTTCGTCCGTGCTTAGTTGATCGGCTACTGAATTTATACGTCGTGAACTGAGAGCAAACATATGTTCCGTTGCACAGAGTGAAAATATAAAAATCAATATCATGGCCACGATAAGAGAAGATCCAACTACGGTATCTTTGTTGTTTGGAAGTAAGGAGCTCTTTCAAGCAAGAATTGCTTTAAGATAATAAAGGGATGAGGATCTCGCTTTTGCCTTCTTCTACAACTTGGTCACCAATCTCCATAAAAACACTACTTGATTACGAAATCTGCAACCTGGCCTATTTTTCTCCTATCTATTTCGTAAAGATGCGCACACGAAATAAGTAAGTACCTACTAGAAGCATTTTATTACTGGGTGACAAGAAATAACGGCGATAAACTTCGACATCCTTTTTCCAACAGTTACCACCAGGTGATTCAAGTCGGTGTGTGAACTTTTAATCTACAAAATTTAATATTCCGGTACTACTTTTCAAGCATTTTTTCTTCGTTTGTGATCTGAATTTCATGTCCAACGAGAGAAACGATATTTAATTGCTTCATGAAGCAAGGAAGAGACAGGTCAACAATGCTAGATCGCTAAAACTTCCAAGGCAGACAGCCTTCAAGACGATCAAGACGTTTCGAGAGCCCAATTGGCTATGACGGTGACCGTCCTGGGTGAGGCAACGGTTTGTCAAAACATCTTGAATGTGAAAAATCTTCCAAAAGTAGGCGCTACGAAATTCGAAGGTTTCAAAGAGAAAAATCGTTTGTGACTTTGCAGTTAACCGCCATTCAGATCGTGTGTTGGCAAAGGAGCACTTGCAACTCAAGCCTTATAGGCTCCGGAAAGTGAAAAAGCTTACAGACGCGAACAAAACCGTAAGGAAGGAAATATGTCAGGCGTTGTTGAGGAGGGCTGCGTTTAACAATGGGAGTGGATTCTTTTCGCCGATAAGAAGTTGTTCGTGGCTGAACAAGCTCGCAACCGAGAAAATGACAGAGTTTGGTGTCAACATCCTTCCGAAAATCTTACACATGTTCAATATCGCCAGAATCTTCGGTCAGTCATGGCTTGGGCCGGAATTAGCGCCAATGCCAAAACTCCCCTCATTTTTGTTGAGGTAAAAGTGAGAATCAATCAAGAAATTTACCGAAAGGATATCTTGGAGGCTGCGGTACATCCCTGGACTCAGTCACTTTGTCAACCAGCACTGGATCTTCCAATAAGGTTTGGCTCCAGCTCACGAGGATAAAGAAACTCAAGACTGGTGCCGCGTGAAATTTTCTTGACTTCATAACCACTCAAGAATTTCCTCTGCGCTCGTCTGACCACAATCCTATTGGTTATTCCATAGGATGTTTTGATTTAGCAGACCAGCAAAATCTTTCCTTCCCTCGTCTAATATGTAGTCGACAGCAACGTGTGTTTGTATGTATATATATATTTATATCTTCATTTATATATTATTTACATACATATTCATATTTCACAAAAAATATTGTAAACAAGTTAAAAATAGGCCAGTTTAGAGATTTTAACGATCCTGTTACTCTCTGGTGGAAATCAATATTTATTTACCATTTATTTCTCCACCGTAGCCTTAAATTGGGTCGTATGCATAAATTGAGCGGTAGGCATAAATTGGGCCAAGTGGTGTGTGATGGCTGAAAGTGATTCGGTGCATGGTGACCTACCAATGTATGATCATACGATATACAACAGAGAGACATGTAGGTTGTATTCTTCTGTCCCTGCCTTTAAAGTCATGGGAAGGAACTCACGTGCTTCAGCTCTTTTCTACCCCTCAGTAATGGACACTATTGGGTTCCGAACTCACGAGTTCAGTAGGTGTTTTCTACCTTGGTCTATCCTGACGCGGCATTTCGTCTCTAGGATTCGTATTTGTTCGTGTGGATCTGCAACTTTTCAATCAGCTATTAATAGATTACCAATGTATTTTCGTAGGAGCCTCTCGGGTTTCATGGTGTTGCACAATGAGCGGTCGGGTAGTTTTGATAGTAATAAAATAATGCCCTCTTGTTCTGCCAAAGTTTAAATCCAAGCAACGAACATATCAGCAACTTCTTTCATGGTTCCTGATTGCGCTGCTCAACTGAAATAAAGCCGAGCGCCTTATTTCTCACGAACAAGATATGTATGCGCTCACAATTAACAATGTACGGAAGACTGTGATTAATACATGCGCTTCGTGTCATGACACAGTGCTGTCGTTAGATGTTTTCATCCTTATTAATAATTCATTCCTACTTGGTAGATATGGTCCAGGTGAAGTTTTAAATCCTCTGGTAAGTCGTACAATCTTCCGTTTGAAGAAGCAGCTCTTGTTACTATCTGCGTGGCTTCCTGCACTCGACCCTGCGTGACCAGCCAACGTGGAGACTCCGGCAACAGCCTGTGAAAGTTATAGTTTTAGCACACCATGGACTTTGTTTGAAATATGCACGTATTACAGAGAACTTCCTTTCTCAAGAATAAGAGAAGTTTGGCTAAGGTGACCTACAGCATAGGGTGATCCTGCGGGGAGCTTCACTAAACTAAAGCTATGACCTACGGTCCAGCCTATGTCCTCAAGGAAAATAATTATACCAGATAATAAAGAAGATGATACTTCGCAGTCAACTTTATTTTTCAATGAGCTCGAGGGCAACTTGATAAAAATGTAATAAAAAATTTCTCAAACAAGAAGCAAGTTGTTCTAGGTCATGTAAAAAAAATGTGTTTAGCATTAATTATATATATATATATATATATATGCTCAACTGGGCAACTTTAATTGAATATAAAGATACAAAAATGACCTATAATTAGCTAAAATTCGCTAAACAATTAATCACTGGCCCCTGTTCAGGTATGCGTGCACCTTCCCAAATTATGCGTTCCTTGCGTCTTCAAGAACATTTTTTTGGTAAACTTTCCAAAGCGCACATTAATCACATGCAATATTTTTGGTGAAAAATTTAGGCAAAATAAGGCATTCTAAGACGTTTTTCATGAATAACGTTTTCGTTACAAGTGCTTAGTATTCGAAATATTTGACTTTATATTTCTCATTGTTTTTGTATCACATTTGCCATTGCAGCCATACACTTCGTAGATTTGTTTGCAAACAACAGTGTGTGTACGGACGTATTGTTAGAACCCGTCCTATACAGTTTTTCACTTATTGTACAATCGTGAATTATTGTCCAATGGCGAGCTTATTTTCTTTGAAATAGTTAAAAGAATAATTAAGATATTCCAAGACTTTTCTTCAAAACCAACGTTTTTGTCGGAAACTTCAAATTTCTGTTTATATATAACACTGTTTCGTAGCGCGTCACTTGTTATTGGAACACGCACCACTGCAGACTGTTATATTATTGGAACACGCTTCAGTCTTCAACTAGTCGAGCAACGGTCAGATGTGCTTCTTGCGACATACACTGTTTTACAGCCTTTGGTGACTTTATACGAAATGGTTAGTTTTTTGTTGACATATTTAGGTAGAATATGTCATTCTAAGAGTTTTCATGAACTAGGTTTTTATCGGAAATTGTTATTTCTCGAGGCATTTGACATTGAACTTCCCAATGTTTCTTTTTTCGAAATTTGCTATTACGGCCGTTTCATGTCCTCTAGAACGAAGCCTCGTAATAGTTCTTTTAGGCTACAACGTGGCTTTCACTCATTAAGGTTAGGCAAGCAAGCACTGGTTCTGCTGAAATCTTACGAGAAATATGTTAAAAAAGTGCGAAGCGATATGTCGCTGGCCGTAATGGCGGATCTTATTTTCTCTCATAGAAATACGATAGTTATATAAAGTCAAATATCTCGAAAATTAAGCACCTGCGACGAAAACGTTATTCATGACAAACGTCTTAGAATGCCTTATATTACCTGGATATATCAACAAAAAGACTAAAAATTATTAATGTGCACTTCGGATCTTTACCCATTGTTTAGGTCGCCTGCTGACTGGAAAAGGCTTCACGGAGATTTTACCAATTTCTCTCTAGCCCAACTTGCTAGAAGCGGACAGTCAAGTATGGCCCAGTCTATGGTTAGGTGAACTCATTTAGTCCTAAAGAAGTTGGCAGCGACTAGCCACACCTAAAGAGAGTGTCTGTTGACGGCGTCTTGAGTGCCTCAGTTGCGGTGGTGTCTGGTGTCCCTCAGGGCAGTGTGCTTGGACCGCTGTTGTTCGTTCTCTATACTAGTGACATGTTTTGTTCGCTTGAAAACACGATGATCAATTATGCCGACGATTCAACTTTGATAGCTATTATACCTACTCCTCGCCTGCGTGATGCTGTCGCTCAGTCTCTGAAAAGGGATTTGTCGCGCAT
>LQNS02278091.1:23259975-23286477 GCA_001587735.2 Parhyale hawaiensis | reverse complement strand
AGCATTGAATTCCATTTTCCCAAATCATAGTAATCATAGTAATAAAGAAAATATTACCCATAAGACAGGCAGGAATATGCGTTGCATATCTAAAGAAACCAATGGCAAATCGGCACAGGAAGATGACCCACAGCACAGGCACTGCAGTCATTACGATGGTGGCCAACGATGCGCACAGGCTGAAGCAGAACAGGGCTCGCTGGCGACCGATCCTGCAAGGCGAAGTTAATTACTTCAGATTTCATTTGTATATACCTAACGCCCTGCGCGTAAACATGCAAAGCGTTTGGCATTTGTTAGTCGTGTCAGTCAAAGAATAGTAATAATAACTTTGCACCCATGACTACATTCAGCCTGGAGCACGAAAAAAATTTTAGTGGGTACGATGCATCCGCCCCAGAATAGTATAGGAAAGTGCATGTACCCGCCTGCTACTGACCAGAATACGGTAATGCCATTGCTCTGAAATTGCCACAGTTGAGACACATCTAAACTATTTCTTACTTTCTTACCCGCTCAACCCCGTGTGGTGCAAATAATTGGACGATGGTGTTATGCCAAGCACCTATAAACACGCAATCATTACCCCAATCCCAAAAGCCGGAAATAGTACAGATCCAGCGAACTATAGGCTTATCTCATTAACGAGTCACGTAGTGAAAACGTTTGAGAGGGTGTTCCCTAAACAACTAGTGCACCATCTAGACTGTTATGTCCTACCCATATCAAAGCAACATGGTTTTTGATAAAAACATTCAACTACTTCGCAACTGTTGGAGCATAAATATGATTCCATCACAGGTAGAGACACTGTGCCAAGGAAAGTATGTGGACGTAATATAGTTAGATTTTGGTAAGACTTTTGGCAAGGTTGACCACGGAATCCTAATGTTAAAACTTCCCCGCATGGGTATCTGTGGAAAATGTCTTCGGTGGCTTGAAACATTCCTGTAAAATAGAACCAAAAGTTTAATTGTCAACAACAAAGTTTTATCCAGACAGCAGGTAGTCAGTGGAGTACCACAAGGCACCGTGCTTGGGCCTGTTCTCTTTCTTATCATCATCAATGACACCGGGTACGGATATAACTATAGATGCGGTCCCTTCGTCATTTGCTGACGATACACGAATATTAGCTGCTGTGTAATCTATGGAAGACGTGTTGTCTGCGCATCGAGATTTGTAAAGTATCTGCCAATGGCTAGAAAAAATAATATGAAGTTTAATGAAACAAAATTCGAACTGCTAAGACAGCTTTTCAAAATTGAAGAAACGTTTGCTAGTTTAGAAATGATATTTATACCTTTGGAAACCTCGGTATCATAGTTACAGCTTCCTGTGGTAACCTGCCAAAATTTCACAAGATCTTAATGAATTAAATTCAGTCAACTTCGAGCCACCCACCTGATGAGCTGAGGCTACAGCGAAAGACGTCGTGAGTAACAAAATTTCATCTGCTTCTCATTGATTTCTTCGATATATCTATGCCATTTAAAGAAAAAAAAAGCTACAAGATCGTACAGAATTTTCAGTCGCTGATTGTCATGCACTGTGAATAAAAAACCGGCTTGTAAACAAACAATAGAACTCATAACAGTAATATTTGCCATTTTTGTTTTTATGCAACTTGCGACAATTTTACCCTAAAACATTGCCACCGCAAATGCCTTCTGCGCGTGCATTTCATGTTGCGGCGAACTGGAATTATCCACAATATCGTCCCGTTGAAATAAGCGAAGATGTCGCTCGTGTGCGCACTGCTTAATACTCTGCAATCAGTTGGTGAAAATGCTAGATAACAATTGCCAAAACTACCGAATCTGAGCCGTAATATATTCTATTCGTAAGTGGAGGAACAAAATATCGAGAATTCTTGCTATGCCGGATCAAGGGACTGAATTTGAAATTCCTGATATTGCTAAATTTCTTGAAAACGGGTCGTTGTTTGTGGCTGTTCTTCTGCAGTGGTAGTAAAGACGTTGAGAGTACATTTGCCACTGATGCTGGATTGGATGATTTAGAAGCGTCCACATTATGGGCGTGCGATGGAATATCAAAAACATGTCCAGATTTGTGGTATAAGACGTTTGTAGTATTTTGTGGAACAGAAGGCAATGTGTTTCCTTGGCTGTTTTCTTTGTTGCCTAGCAAACGACAGGCTACATACCGCAGATTATTCTCTACTATTCCTGATCTCCGTCCTAATAGTGCGCCTTCCAGTCGCGTCATCGATTTTGGAAAGGGAATTCACAATGCCTTTCTGACTGCCTTTTTAGAGTCAGATACAGTGGGATGTGTATCTCATTTAGGTCGGTCATGCTGGAGCAAACTATGTAATTTAGGATATCGTGTTAGATGGCGATTTTCAGATAAAGTTGAAGTGTTTCACCGCATTAGCTTTCTTGTTACCTGAAGATGTTGTAGGTGCGTTGGACGATTTATGTGTTGATGAAGACATTTCAGCTGATTTTATTTCTCATTTCGATTATACTTACATTAGTGTGGTGAGAGGAAGAGGTTATCGACGCCGAAGAGCCACACCACTTTTCCCTATCAGACTATGGAACGTTCCGTCACGCATAGCAGCTGAATCACCAAGGACTAATAATGCTATCGAAGGATTCCACTGCGCATTACAAGCTTCTGTTATGTCAACGCATCCAAAGTTGTGGAAGTTTTGCTCTGCTATTGCAGTTCAAGAAGCTCTGACTGAGAAAAAGAAAATCTCCACAGTCAGGGAGGAGATAGGAACGTAAATAAAAGAAAATACGAAAGAATAAACGACAATCTGAAAACACCAGTGTTTGACCTTTCTCGCCCTTATCTTACGTTTCCATCCCATTTCGATGCAAACTCAAAACACGTACAGCTTGTAAAACACCGCCGAATGAAGCATGCATAGCTTCAGATTACAGCGTGGTGTTTCGATGAGTTACCTCTCGTTGCAACTGCTGTAGTTACCATTACTTACCCCGAGTGACGTCTGATTAGATATATGTTGTTACCACTGGTTAAAAGCAGTTTTATTTTATAAGTACTTATGATTAGTTACTACTTATTTCCACTAGTCAATACTGTGCATGAGTAGGTACTGTACCACAAGTCACTTTTGATTACCATTAGTCACAGCTACTGGCAATATTTTAAGTTGAACTTGACTAATTTTAATTTGAAATGGACTCTTTCTCTTTATAACTTGACTTATTCTAATTTGAATGTGAAAAGGTATTACATGTCGCTTATTCTTAGCTGAATTTCTTCGTAGCAGTTGGAGAGCCTTACTCTAGATTAAAGTTTTCGCTTTTTTCATGCATCAACCATTCCGTTTATACTTTCTTTAATTGAATCTCTTCATGGCAATTGAAACCTTACGCTGAACAGAGGTCAAATTTTATTCAGTTTATTTGCAGTCAAATTTTGTCCCTAAAGGTTGATATCCGGATACCAGTGAGCCCCGAGCATTTACGGTATATTCCTTACAATGGACAATATTTCCTTGGTGGTGCTCAGCTTGAGATGAATTCCAAACTGATGTTTGCGCCTTTCCTTGCACGAGGGATATTATGCTCTCTCAAACTCACGCGGTACAACTTGCTTTTCTCCAATTGAATATCATGCCGGCGGGTATGATAACTGTTTTACAGTAAACCTATACTAGGATCAGGAAAAGTAAGCCTTATCAAAATTCTTATCGTCATTTTAGACGGCTGTGCCCTCTGCAATTTAATATACACTGAAGTTTGGGGACAGAATATCACTGGGAATAGAACAGTGAGAGAAAAAAAGCGGTTGCGAGACAATTTTATCTCGCTTGCGTGTAGATAGGGTAAACGTTACTGTTCCTGTAAGTAGTTGGTAATAATAACACCGCCCCTACCCTTCCTTTCTTTCTTATCTCTGAGGAAGTCAAGTGCTCCCACGGTAGCTGTGCTCATCTATTTCTGCTGAATGAATGCAGCCACCGTCGCAATAAGTATCGCTTGCCACCGAACGTAGCTTCACGGCATTTTACTATGGAAGACACATGTTTGAAAAGAAGGAGACTGGAGAATAGGGTACATATATGAAGAACGAGACTACTGCAGTCACAAGAACTAAGACGTCCAAGCAATGGTGAGAGATGAAGCGTCAGTGCGACACAGTGTCATTAAAGATTATGAAGCAGAAAGGTTACAGAAGGTAATAAGAGCTGCAGATAAGCGTGAGCAAGAAAATGTGGAAAGGATCTGTAAAGAAAATGAAGAAACAAGTCAGAGTGAGCATTTTATTGCGAACGAAAACGTCAATGTAGAAAACTTCAAACACACGACACTTCTAACCTCAACATTGTCGCCGAATCTCACGTGATCTATCTTTTTTGGCTCAACAATTAAATCACACAAGAAGAGTGCTATAGGAGTGGTCATTCAATATAACCATATGATTTTCGTCATAAATGCGCTTAGCATAGAAGATTATTAAGGGCACGTCCGTTTGAGCAAGAAAATTAAGCCTTCTGGGTTTGACATGTTCGAAACTCCAGAAAGATGCGCTGGCTGCGACTTGCTGATTTTAGTTTCAGGCGTTGACCCTTAATCGAGTAGCTACGAAACTTTCAATACCGAAGACACATATGTATTTCTACTCCCAACTGGTTGCTCGGATGTGCAGCAATGAGCTTTAATGAGAGGAGGGAGCCCTGCACCCGTAGTTAGAATCGCCAGCGAGTCAATCATATCGGGTGTGGGTGCGACGGATTCATGAATCTCATTTGTGGAAGTGATTCGAGAACAAGGAGTTTTGCGGGGAAGCAAAAAAAAAATTATCTACTAATTTGTGATTGGTGCATCCGGCGACTAGCAGCAGCCACACCCGACTCGAGCATCACGGACGAGGCTCTTGGCTCTCCTCTCCAGTAAACTTCGTAGATGTGCAGCTTGCCTGCCGTTTTGATACATACTTGACATTGGTAGCAGGCAATGCGCGCTACACAGTTGTAGTGAAGGTCGCAGGATCGATTCCCATCCCGCCTAAAAAATGTGCATTTATGTAATTCTAGGTGAATGCCCTAACCGTTTTGACGCCACACGATTCAGTAATTCTCCAATAATGCATTCTAAGCTGATCCAGAACTCGATAACTTTCTTGAAATGAAACGTTGGTAATTGAATCTGTAGACAATAATTTGCTGATCTTCATATCCCACGAAGCAGTATTTTAAGCCCGCTACAGACGAGAGTCGCAACACAGGAACGTTTCTCCTTACTCATCCGATTTTGTAGCTATGGGGCACAACTTCGGCTCGGCGAGATTAATAAAGGTCCAAAAGGGCTTAAATCTTCAAAGGCACGTGTCAACTGCACAGTTTGGAATATCTCTCTTCATTTCGAGTGAGTTTTAGCTCGCAATAACGTACATTGTATTGCGATGTTCAAACACGTTAAGATGTAGTCACGGTCCAGTAATCTTTTGTTCCAGGAAAGTGAAACGTTCTTGTTTTTCGACTCTCGTCAGCAGCGGGCTTTAAGTTACCTTTCATGTAACCAGCGCGTGTCTCAGAATTTGATTACTCTAGTTCTAACCTGATACGTAACTCCGAGAATATGAATTTTCAAATATGCAGGTATTTTGCTTACCAAATTATTATATGAACAGCTAGTAATACAGAACACAAGCACGATATAAATCTAAATTATCCAACCGAATGCGTAGTCCAATAGGAGCAATAACTTTAACTTTTACCACTTTATTCAGTTCGTTATGACTAAATGACATTAGGTATAGTTACAGCTCAGGTTTACTCACTCAATAGTTATTCTATAACTGAGATTTGAGCTGTCTCTGGCCGGTTTCAGTTACAAATTGACAATGGATAAATAAAATTTATTCAGTGTATTCTAATGCATCACAAGTGGAGAAACAAAAATAACTCACCTGTTTGAAATGAATCCTGCCAATACAGATCCAAAGATTCCTCCAAGGTTCACAAGAATTTGGAAGAACTCAACGTAGCCACTCTTTGAACACACCAAGTTGAACTGGAGGAGAAAAAATTCACCTGGCNNNAAATAACTCACCTGTTTGAAATGAATCCTGCCAATACAGATCCAAAGATTCCTCCAAGGTTCACAAGAATTTGGAAGAACTCAACGTAGCCACTCTTTGAACACACCAAGTTGAACTGGAGGAGAAAAAATTCACCTGGCGTCAAAAATTAACTAATTAACTTCACAATAGTTGAGCCATGTTATTTACAATTGACGGTTCGTGGAATCCCTGGAGTTGCTATTTTGTCAGAAGCTATAGGCCTAATAACTTCCGCTAATACGTTATTCTAGAAGGAGTCTAGTATTGGAACAGCGGGAGAATGTTCACCACTCTACCATCGTCCGTGCTACTGGGAGGACGTCTGTGCCGTACCTTTTACTTTCGGTGTACGTGGCTGTTGATGTTTTCTACGCCACATCTTGATTTCTTCGACACCAGTGCTGTCATGGGAAGTCACCTCTAATTTCTACGAAGTGGGGTACGCCAAAGAGCGTCAGATGTTTCAGCTGGTTACCGGTCAACAATGTTGGCTTCATCCTACAGACAGAGCAGTAAGTCGGGGCCGACAACCTTTAATGCTATTCTTACGGGTTGCCAGTGACAGTTCTAGGGCGACATGGCTTAACTCATTTCCAAATAAAAAAGGCGTAGGGAAACTAAGATGTGAAATCAAATTATTGAGGAATTGTGCCATGTAAACAGCTTGTGCCGTTCCTGCATGTAACAGTTTGTGCCCTTTCGGCATGAGACGGTTTGTGCCCTTCCGTCATGTAACAGTTTGTGCCCTTCCGGTGTGTAAAAGTTTGTGCAGTTCAGGCACTTCGTTACCTATAGAGAAACCCCGCCCATGAACTTTCAGCTCCTGGACGGACGCCTTCGGACTGGGATTTTTTCGGGACCTCTGGGTCCCCTCGTTCCAATATCGCTTCGGCTGCCTTTCTGGATCTCACTCTCAACACCTTCTTCCTCCCGGCCCTGGCTTCAGGCACCAGAGCCTGTGACTTGGCTCAATTGTCTTGTAGACACAGTAAGGTCTTTTCACATGCCATTCTCTCCATGGTTCCCACTGTTATGGCAAGGAACCAGAAGCGCTCATCCTTCCTGCCTTCAGAACCTGTGGTCGCCGCTCTCTATGCTCATCATCCGGATCCTCTTGGGCCAGTTGATGCTCTAGCCCTTTATCTGCGGCTTTCCCATAGCTTCAACCACAGGGATTGCGTCTTGCTGCTTTCTTCTCGAAAAACCCCACTCCGCTCCTACACCTGTTCTTTGGCCCTGGCTATCAGGACGGAAATGCTACGGCCTCGTGAGCCCGAGGACTTGGCACGCGCGTGGCGGTCCTCAACATTGCGTATCCGCGGAACATTCCCATACCTGACATTATCCACAGGGCCAATCGGTACACTTAAATGTTTTCAGTCAATATTGCTTATCTCCTGTACCTAACATCTCATGCTGCGGAGGCTTTTTACCTCCTTCTTCCCGAGTTCGCCCTTGACCTCCTTCTTTGGACTCAGGTAGCTCCAATTTTTTTATTTCGACTTACGTTGCTGCTGCCATCCTCCTGTGGCCGTGCATTACGATAGCAATTATTGACGTTGACCAAATGCCATATAGAGAAAAATTACCTTTTGGAGCCCATGAGCTTAGAAAAAAAAATTATTTTGCTCATGGGCTGTTTGGTCGACGTCACAGCCCAGCCTCCTCCCCCAGCAAAGGAACACAGACATACCGACCAGGTGTGTATCGCAATCACGCTAAAACCGGGTGACCACAATCGGAAAAAAGGTCACCGTAACCCGAAAGTGGTCTTGAGAACACCATCAAGCGACAAATGGAGCAAGCTCAACTACACCCTTGAATACATCCATTTTAATTGAATTTTTGTCAACAACAACAAAAAAAATAATAATAATAAAATCCAGGTAACTGATCTGATTTACCTATTCTGGTGTACGAAGTTTATTTGTTGCGTATTTGAATGAATTCAGTGCTCCTTTTATTCAAAAGAGACGTTTGTGCTCGGTGACCTACATCACTGAAACCCATGTCGCAGTCGTCATTTGAGCTTTGATTGCGACTGGCTGGGTCACCGGTGTAGCAAATGTATTATTACTGTTAAAACTTCATGCTTGAGCTCCCAGGGATAGGTAATGCTACCCAAATCAAGCATCTTGCAACACCGGGAAGCCCAAAACGCTGCTAAAAGAAATCCAGCAAAAAACCGTTAACAGCAGACTTAAACGCCTGCAGACTAATATGGCCATAAGCCGATGACGGCAACAAATTCCAAACTTTAGCCGACCAGGGCACGAAGCACCGACAGAACTGATTAGTTCGACATCCAACAGCATCCAAAGTGAAAGAGCGCGCTCCGCACGCAGCACGAGTCTCTCTCCCTCTCCCAAATACCTCTAGGGCAGGGAGAGAAGACTACAACCAATGCCTCTCATCACTATATACCTTATAAAACATACATAGCTCGGCTACTCTTCTGCTGTGCGACAGGTTCACCACACCATTATCAGCGCAGGGCCTGCTGGCTGAACTAACAAGTCGGTCCAACAGATGCAAGTGAGTGTCAGCAGCTGAAGCCCAGACCGGTTAGCAATACTCTAACACAGGCAACAAAAAGCATAAAAAACCCTGCGGACAACCTGACTGTCACCAAACGCAGAATTCATCTTGCGCAGGAGCCCAGTCTTAGTGGTAGCACGTGGCACCAACCTCCTAATATGCGACTCAAAAGTAAGCTTCTCACCAAAGACAACACCAAGAATCTCCAAGGAGCTAGACTCCTCAAGCAAAGTGTCATCAATCTCCAGTTGGGGATGCTGCGGTACAAGTGTCCGAGACCGACTGATAATCATCGACTTGGTCTTACTGGCATTCAGCTTCATACTCCAGGCCGAGCACCATGCAATAATGTGTGACAAATCCCTGACAGTAAATGGTGCGACACCGACAACAGAGCGTCACAACAACCCAAGCCAATTCTGTACGCAAATTGACCAGCAGGCAGCAACCCCGTCACCTCAGCGAAACGACCAAGCTCAAGAGCGAAAAATTTCTCGAACACCTTCGACAAAACAACCCAGAAATCCTAATTGCGACACAGCCCTGCGCATTATTTCGGCTACTTGGCACGCTTACATGTGTGACGCAGATACGCTTCCTCTGGGCGCACTCGTTATGTCGAGTTAGGTGTTGGCGGAGTTTTTTCTGTTATTTTGCATGCTTCTTGTTAACTTCTTCAAGGATACAATACACGGAATTTTTTATGATCATTTTACTAAACATTTTATTACAGCAATTATTCAGATTAATCAGTTAGCTACATCAATTCAATAAAGAATTGGAAATTGGCAAATCGTTATTTAATCAATTGTTGACGTCGACCAAAAAGCTCAAGAGAAATCATTTTTGCTAAGCTCCCGGGCTCAAAATGTAATGCTTTTTAAGTGAAATTCAAGCATAGTTATATGATGGTACCTTAGACTTTAGTTTGCAATGGCAGTAATATTGTAGCTGCAAGAAGTCTGTAGCTACGCCCCTCTCGGCATTAATCTCCTAGATTTGCCCCCCTTGCGGCCTTAATTCTATATTTGTGCCCCTACAGCGTAATTCTGTACTTGCGCCCTCTGCGACATTAATTCTATATTTTCACCCGTTGCGGTCTTAGTTCTAAATTCGCGCTCTTTGTGGACTTAATTCTATATTTGCACTCTTTGTTCTTTATTCTCGCCCTTTGCGGTCCTTGTTCAATATTTGCGCTCCTTACGGCCTTCATTCTATATTTGCGCCCTCTGCAGCTCAGTTATAATCATTTGGGGCCAAAAAAAAGATAATGACCTCAAAAGGTGGGCTCCCCAAAAAAACTACGAGGCACAGAATGCTGGTTGCTGCAGGGTATGTGCAAGAGAGTCAGGGTACCTATGCATATTTTTTCAGGCTCCTGCTCCTGCACGTTTTTTTAGTGATTAGAAATAAAAGTCTACTTGTTTTCCCCATCATAGATGGGAAAAAAAGCTAAGATTTGTGAAAACCAAAAATATCACGTGAATCAAGTCTTACACTATCCTAAAGTACGTACGTCAAGATACTCAATCTACTGAAGATATCATTACTGTACGCGGCATCAAACTTCAAAACAAGTACTCTACACATTCAGATGAATTGGTAGAAGAGCGTGTACAGCGGCAAGAAACTCAAGATATTCTTCACAGCAGAACCGTGACACCGCCACTTCCGAAGAAGAAGAAGCAGTCCAAGCTGTCGCAGTCATACGTAAAATCTAACAATTTTTTAGGAATACGGTAGTGAGTGACACACTCACTATTGGCAGATCACGTTTGCTTGTGAATGGTCTATTACAAAATCGTGATTTTGAGCTAGAAATTGATAATGGTAGTTGTGCCAGCATTGTAACTGAAGAGATAGTGAATTCTCTAAATAATGTATATGTGGTGCCGACTAATAAAAATTCACATGATTACGGTAATAACCCAATTAAGTTTCTTGGCCAACTCAATTTACACGTTGATTTTGAACGTAAAAGTACTGTACATTCTTTCCTTGTGGTTAATAATGACCACAGTTCTGTCATTGGAAGAGATCTCTGCCAGAAACTTGAGCTTAAATTGCTTTTACCAGCACCTGAACGTATGCAAACTGTGCAAACCAGTCTCTTTTCTATGCTCAATAAGTACAAAACTTTCTTAAGTTCAGACTACAGCGTAGATATTGCAGATGCAGATGTACTTCGGAGCTGAAAACGTATCTTCTTCGTAGACGTCGTGACGAATCTCAGTGACCTCGTCGCCAGTTCTTATATATTGTATTTCTGGCAAGGTGACGGTCTTATTGAGTTCGTGTTGAGTTCGTCTCTGTACCTGGTTATGAGAATGAACTTCAAGGCCGAGAGTGGTATCAGGCTACAGGTTGGATGGTGAAGGAATGCCGTCAAGATCTTCCGTAGTTATGAGGTACCCGTAAATTACGATAAAATATAGCATCGTTCTAGAATTTTGCTAAATTTTAGCCTTTTGGTTCAGACTGTTATTTGTGAGAAAGGTCTAATTTTGAAGCGTTTTACTGTCCCTAAACTTACAATCGTTATTGTTTAATATATTTATATGATTTGTAGAATATTATTGGGTTAACCGGCAGGGGTCCCCAAAGAGCTCGATATCGACCGTCTGAGGTTGGGTAGTTCGAGTTTCATAGGGTTATTATGTACGTCTCTATAGCTGCAAAACATCGGAAACGACAAAAATCATTACATGTTTTCATCAAACTTATGAGGGGTCAATGTGAAAGTAAATATTCATTGAAGAAGTGGGTGAGTAGAAAGTATGGGGACCCCTAGACCGTTAACGTAAAGCAGACCTGGCGGCAGATCCCATGAGTTAGCATCGGTCCCTGATAAATCCTCTTTTTCCGGTATACACATCCGTCTACAAAAGCTACTGGTAAATACCTACCTCATGAACACCTTCGATATATCGAAACACAAGTACACATACATACAAGATAGAAGAAACGTCCAAGATTCAACTGACCTCTTCAAGACTTACCTCCATAGTGATGGTGTTGTCATAATGAGAACGATCGTACACAAAGTCGGAGCAGGGCTTCATTTGCAGATGACCGCCGTGGTAACCATATACCGAGCAGCCATCGGACGACACCGATCTGGAAAGTGTGTTCGTAGATGCTAGCTGCTGCATTCATGGCGAGTCAGAGCGAGCCTCCAAGTCCCCAACCTCCATATAAATACCCGAATCCTATTAGGTCCGACACTCAATCTTGAGCATTGGGTTTTCCACCTTGAATAGGATTGATTTCAAGGCCTCAAGTGTTATCGTCTTGCCACTACCACCTGACAAACCTCAAACCAAACAGCATAAATAGTTTTAACTAGAGCACTCTCAGAGCGCATTCCTCCGCCAAGCGAGACAACGGTTATGAAAAATTCAATATAGCTTTAAAACCATAATTTATTATTATCATTTATGCCCTCTGATGGTATAAACAGTTTATGTAATTTTCGTGAAGATCTGTTCGAAACTTTTTGAGTTATGCTGCTAACAAATATTCTGACAAACATGAGTCAAACACACAAACGAGCAAACCAATCTGCACCAAGATTTAATCATTTATGTGTTTCAATATTACCAACAACTCCTATAAATTTCGAAAAAATCCATTCATAGTTTTTTAAGTTATTGTGCTAACAAGTATAACATTAAAAACAGTGACGAACGAACAAACAGATCTCTTAAAAAATTTGGTAATTTACTCCTCGCAATATACCTAAAAACTCTCGTAAATTTTATCCAAATCCATCCATAACTTTTTGAGTTTTGGCATTGAGATAAATGAGGCAGACAAACAAACAAACCTATGGACAGATCTTCACCAAAAGTTGATCATCTGTTCCTCCTTACAATCCCAGTAAATTTCGTCAAAAGCCGTCCATAACTTTTTTGAGCTATTGTTAATAGCTTTAGTGTTTTGGGAGGTTCAGAAAACACAGTATTTTAGTACGGTTTTACTAGGTAAAGTCGTATGGACACTGACAAGCTATTATAAGTGAGTTCTTTTGATGGCAACACAGTGACGGTATGTAATGTCACAGGTTGGTAGATTTTACGTACAATATTGAAAGATACAAGAATACAATGAGAGGCACAAGTTCTGTCTGCCTAAAGTTCGTAGTACAATACACAGACGACCCCACAGCCGGGCTCCGTAGTGCAGGATAGCTGCCGACAAAAAGCAAAAGCTCCGCGAACGGCAGGGCTTTTAAATGGTTTCCAAGGCCTGTTATCTGACCTAGTGAACTCCGGCAGTCGTGCGGCATCCAGGAGGGGCAAAATTTACCATTGTTATATTCTTTTCGTGCAGACTCGGACAAGGAATAGTCCTTCGCTAGAACAATATACGATGTGTTCAGAATTAACATTTGGTCGAGGAAATGCGTGATTTTTCTCTAGCAGTGTCCATGACTAACTAATCTTCGCATTAATTCTAGGGGGTTAGACATTCAAGCTTTGAGAAAGGCTACAATCACTAGCAATACACGAAGGATAAGCTGAATATATGTGACAGGCGACCATGTAGTGTTAGTGTTCCACTACTGAAGACTTTCTGCTCGACGTGCAGACGCAGGCAAGCAGCAGGGCAGGAGTAGAAAGTTGAGGCCCTGGTTGGCCTCGCTGTGAAGCCTCTGTGGACATGAGGCGCTGGGCCTCTATGTGTGTTGGTTCGCTCAGCAGTTTTCTTGGTGACAGACAAATCCTACGAAAACATAACCTTCCTGGCGGAGGTAATGATGAAAGTTTCAGACAAAAATAAAGTCAGGCAGATTAACTCGAAAGAAGTGGAGTACCCCGTCTAATAAAACATTAATCGATTATCGAAAAAGCAAAACTTTATTTGTTTTACGAAAAGCACCATTAAGAGAGTCCAAAAACTAGGAGAATATGCTCTAGTGAGTTAACTCCTGATTAAATCACCGTTGCCTGCCAACATCAGTTGTTCGGGGAATAAAATGAATGAGACATGATTGGATTACTATATAGGACTTTCGAGAGCTAGCTGGTTGACAATTTAATTATTCATCAAAATTGTTAAAATGAATTAGATTATTGGCTGAAACTAAAGAGGTGCCTGAACATCAGACGTACAACGCATTTCGTGCGTACCATGCGCATTTGTCGAGATTAGAAATAGTGATATTTTTGCAATGGCTGATGTGGTATCGATTATGGAGTGAAATGGATCTAGCGTCCAAACAAACTGAAGATATTCGTTGGAATAGAGGACAGCCAGGTTCCATATTTGTTAAAGGTTTTTTCAAAACTTCCACTGGATTTTTATTATATTATTGGCCCATCATCTCTGTAGCTTCCGCTCAATTTGGAGCTGTGTTGGAAAGCATGCGTCGTCTCGCTCTCGCAGCCCTTAATTAAAGGCCAATTATATAATAAAAATCCAGTGGAAGTTTTGAAAAAAACCTTTAACAAACTAAAGATAGTATCGATCTTGGCTACCAGGCGTTGGCAGGGCATCTTCCAAAATTCTCAGAAAGCAGGCTGTACTCTTCTTGAGTTAAGACTGCACTGCAATGTTTCACCACTACGTAATATTGTCTCAGTCGAGTTATGGCTGATATTTTTTTGGATAATTGATGTTTTGATTAAGAAGAGGTGCTCTGAACAAAGTGGGCTATGTGACCTACGCACTTAATCAAGAGATGTAAAGAAAAGTATCTGACATTGCAGGGAATCTGTTTACGGGGGTAATCTCTATTTGAAAAAAAAAAAATTGTTTTGGAGTAATCACTTGGAAAAAGTTAAGCATTACTGGGTTAAGGGATGAATAGTTTCATAAATAGCACATACAAAAACCGCTTTAACATATCACACGAGGATCTGTGAGAGCATACAGCATTAAAAAATTAACTGCGTTAAGAGATTTACTGGATCCCACTACGGCTTTCGCTAGTCCAATAAGGTGCCTCAGATTTCGTCTAACATTACGTACGCCCTTAACGTACAGAAGTTTGGAAGTAATAGATCAGCCGTCCAAAACAATGAATTACCTACAATTAACTGCAATTGGCTACAATTGACCTTAGAACACTAACCATGGGTATGAGCTACCCGAAGGTTGTGACGTCAGTGGCGTTTCGCACAGACGCAGTGCAGAGGGCAACCCCGTCATCTTTGTAGCTTCCGCTCAATTTGGAGCAGTGTTGGGAAGCATACGTCGTCTCGCTCTCGCAGCCCCCCTTGCGTTAATGGATGTTTATGGTACCACATACTCATGGTTTGTAATACCATGTCTTGTGTAAAAATTCGAAAAACGCAACTATTCACAGGAAACCGAATTACGAAAGAAAAGTTATTCACATATGGCTCTTAAACTTCACGGCAGCACCAAAGTCCTGTGGGTCACTGTTGAAGGAAGTAGAAAACCTAAGTAACTGCGAATCAGTAGAGAAAAGAGGAGCAAAAAGACCCAATTTTGATTTATAGATTTTTTAAGCTGAAATACTTTTTTAGCTAGTATATTGCATCAAATGGCTGTTTTGAATTAAAGCTAAGCAATTTAAGTCTTAAGGTGCTTTTCTACTTACCTCAATCTTGTAAACATTTGGAACACGTAATGCAGTGACCAGGACACACATTTATGTTGTACGCCACAGATCTGCAGCGTGTTTTCTGGACCAAATTTAATAACTTGAGCACTCTGTGAGCGCATACCTCCGCCAAGCGAGGCAAAGATAGCAAAAAATTCAAATTGTCTCTGAAACCATAATTTTCTTTGCATAAACTCCAAAATCTAATCGTTTGCGCCTTTTGATAATAACAACAGCTTGTACGATATTCTTGAAGATTTGTCCATAATGTATAGAGTTATACTGCTAACAAACGTTATAACAAACATGAGTCAAACATACAAACGAACGAACTGATCTGCGCCAAAATTTTTTCATTTGTGTCTTTTAATATTACTAACAACCCCTATGCATTTCATGAAGATCCATTCATTATTTTTTTTGGGTTATTGTGCTAACAAGCATAAAATTAAAAACAGTGACAAACGAACGAACGAACAAACGGATCATTACCAAAATTTGGTAATTTACGCTTTGTTAAATACCTAGCAATTCATGTTAATTTCCTAAAATCCATCCATAACGTTTTGAGCTATGACATTGAGAATAATGAGGCAGACAAACAAACAAACGGATAGGCATATCTTCACCAAAAGTTAAACATCTGTTCCTCCTAACATATCTAACAATTCCTGTAAAATTCGGTTCATAACTTTATCAGTTATCTTGGTGACAGACAGACAAAGAGACAAACACGACGAAAACATAACCTCCTTCGCGGAGGTAAATATTACTGTTTTTGAGCTGCCTACCCTAGTACATCTGGCAATGCTAAATGCTTGCATCAGAGACCATGGTACTGTACGCTGTTTTGTGTGTTCCTCATAACCGGACAAAAAAATACGTTTCAAATGTGGTCTGCAACATAGCTGTGTGGCTTGGTCACTACTATATGACGTGTGCAAACTGTTTGTAAAATTGAGGTATGCAGTAATGCACCTGCAGGCATAAATTCCTTGTTTGAATCCAAAACTGTCAGTTGGTGGCATATTTTTATTATTATTATTAAATCACACCAGACTGGCGACGTAGGAACGGAGAAACTCCATGAGGTTAACAAACCACCACGCAACCAGCCCAGCGGGTGAAGAAAACAAAAGAACAAAAAAAGAGGATCCTAGATCACATAATAGCTCTGTGTACAGATCGTTTAAAGCTGCCAATACCCGCACCAGCAAAAACAGAGCAATTAAGACCATTCCAAACATCCACACTTGATCGAAAAAACGAACGGGAATACTGGCCCATACGGCATCGTAACGGTTCCAAGGCAAACTGATGAAGAGCACCAGTACGTGGAGTATACCTCACCCGAACAAATGGATCCGGAAGAAACTCAGACAGTGGATGACTGGGGCAGTTATAGATTTTATACAAAAAACAGACCTCGCCAACTCTGCTACGATGCGCCAGATCACAAGGCACAACACCACCCAGCATGAACGCACCTCGACGAACCACTTTGTCAAGCAAACACAGATGGCAATCGGCAGCAGAACCACAGACTACAGAGCAGTACTCCAGAAGAAGGAGGACAAATCAATTAAAGCAGCGACGTGTCAATTGAACCGAGCCAAACACCCTCCAAGCACGCTAAAAAGTCGACAAAGAGTAATTTCTTTCCACTTGAAATTGGTTCTTTTTGCATCTCTTTCTCTAGAGAAAACAGCGACTTAGGTCCAGTACTCCCTTCAGCAGTTACCCATAGGACATTAGAGGCTACCTTGGAGGTTTGAGAGCCACTTACAAATAATGTTTTTTACAATTTTCTGGGGGAAATTGCCGTCTTTTTCCAATCTTTATTATAAAATTTCAAAATATACTGTTCCAGTCAAATTTCAATTTTAGAAATTTCTGCCAATTGGTAATGGATAGCAAATAAATGATAGTATTTTCATGTAATTACAGTAGCATAAATAAATTATTGATTTACTTCTAGCTGGAACCAGTGGATATTCCACACAACGAAAACACTATGCTTCAGTTATATCTCGGACCCGTACCATCCTAATTTTATCCTATCTATACTGATGAAACCTTTGTAAATTCTACAGAATAAAAACACTGTTCTCACGACCCGTATCATGCATACAAAGAGCAAAAGTTGCTCAGCGCAAAAAATGCTCCAAGCCAAACCGCTAATCTACCTATGAACCAAGAACAGTTCCAGCTTAAAAGAGTGCAAACGTTGTCCTCTTCCTTTCTCCCGTGGTGGTATCCAATATACCATAATTTTACGCTACATAATTTTGAAAGCGTAATGGTCGTCCTAACGAACTTAGGAAGGAAGGAAGGAACATAGGAGGAACACGTAGAACTAGAGCACTCTGAGAGCGCATACCTCCGCCAAGTGAGCCAAAGGTAGCAAAAATTCAAATTGGCTCTGAAACCATAATTTTCTTTGCATATGCTCCAAAATCTAATGATTCGTGCTTTTTTATATTAATAACAGCTTATTCAATTTTTTTGAAGATCCTTTCATGACTTTTTGAGTTATACTGTTAACAAACGTTATGACAAACATGAGTCAAACATACAAACGAACCAACCGATCTGCACCAAAATTTGATCATTTATGTCCTTTACCATTACTAACAACTCCTATAAATTTCATAAAGATTCATTCATTATTTTTTGAGTTATTGTGCTAACAAGCATAAAATTAAAAACATGGACAAACGAACAAACAAACAAACGGATCATTACCAAAATTTGGTAATCTACTCTTTGTTATATATCTAACAACTCATGTTAATTTCATCAAAATCCATTCATAACTTTTTGAGTTATGGCATCGAGAAAAATAACGCAGACAAACAAACAAACAAACGGATGGACATATCTTCACCAAAAGTTTATTATCTGTTCCTCCCAACATACCTAACAATCCCTGTAAATTTCATCCAAATCGGTTCTTAACTTTTTGAGTTATCCTGGTGACAGACAAAGAGCCAACAGACAAACACGACGAAAACATAACCTCCTTGGCGGAGGTAATTATAATATGATTTTTTACAGTTTTTCAAAAGTTAGTATGACATACCCAGGGTTAGTGGTGGTATAAGTCGTAATTTAGGTTAGTGTTCTAGGGCTAATCAACTACTCCCATGACAAAATTTTGACTAGAGACCGCGCCAAGAGCATCGTCATCCCCAGCTTTCTGCACAAACAACGGTGTTTTGGAAAGAAAAACGACGAACTGATCTTTTTAAACTGAGTTTTTCGATATAATTTTGCCATTTATGGTAAACAGATTTGTAAATCATCGATCTAATACTGAGAATGACTGTCGTGTTTTTATATATTTAGTTTTATATTTGTTTATATGTTCGGTGTCACGCTCTTAGAATAGATAGGGAAAAATGCTTTCTTTTCCAACGTTGAAGTTCACTCAATGCAGATACATATATATATAGCTTCTCTAAGCACTCCGTTCCATCGCCGTTCGTACTCTCTTCTGAGGTTTCTTCCATCAATATATATATATATACATTATCTTTTTCGTGTTCACTCCTAACGAAATAGGCGAAAATAGGCCAGGATGCGAATTTCGTAATCAACGATGAAGAGGTTGCAGAAGGCTGAAGTGAAATCCTTATCCCTTTATTGTCTGATGCATTTCTTACCCCGTCGAAAATTTTGGTGATCCTGTTCCCTTCTGATGGGATTCAGTAGGCAATAAACCATATTGCAGAAGAAGGCAGAATTTGGAATACGGTACTTATCGCTAATAACGTTGAATACAGTTCTTGCTCATCCAGCTTCTCTTGCTGTTCCCGTGGAATCTGATATTCATTACGTTTTCTCTACATCGAAATTATATTTTCTTCCGGTTTACGATATACACACATTTTGTAGCAAATCAGCGGAGCGTAGAGAAATCGAGTTTTTCCTGTGTAGTAGACGTAGTCATTTCTTATTCCAACTTCTCGGGAGCGAATATTTAGTTCTGCTGAAACTATCTCACTGTGTATTCTGGATACGCAGCGGAAATGAAAGTCGGTGATGTTTCACCCAGTCGGATATTATGGTTGTAATTATAGTAGAACAACTATGATTATGGTCTAGACTCTGGTTGTTTATTGTCGAAATATCCTCCATATTCAACCACTTATGGGGTGCAGTATGGTCACAACCTTCGACCATATTATGAACCATAATTCCCAACTATAAATACCTAATTACAACTGTTAAGGTTTTAGCTGAACCGTAAAAACAACGTAAAAAAAAAAAAACATTCACAACCAAAATCGACTGTGTTCAGCGAATGATACAACTACACCAGCGGGCAAAATAAGTGAACGATTTTCATTTTTTGAAAATAAAGGTTAACCATGTAGAGTAGGTTAATGAATCTTTTGATGGAGCCCTAAGGTATGTATTTAAAATATTTCTACAAAATATCAGGACAAACATAACTACATTTAATACATTAGAGCAATCTAACAAACAATAACAAAAATTAAACAGTGCAAAATAGGAGAACGATCGTCTCTAAACACAATTTTAAAAACAAATAACATGGAACAACGGTCAATTTTAGGTTTGAAACAATTAGTATGGAGTACTAAAACCTTTATTTTCAATACCTTTAGTCCAGGGACGATTAGACGACATCACAAGTTTCTTACAAAACAATGGAGTTATTTTTTTCCATTCCTCTTCAATTTTAGTCTACAGATCCTTTACTGTTGATGGTTTTCGATCTCTTACAATGTCACCAATAATTTTCCATAAAATTTTCAATAGGATTAAGGTCCGGGCTTTGAGCAGGCCACTTGATGACTTCGATATTCTCTTCCGCAAAATATTCCTTCACTTTCTTTGCAGTATGGTACGGGGCATTGTCCTGCATAACAATTTTTGGCTGGTTGGGATAACATATTGCTGTACAAGATTGAGACACATTAGCATTGACAGTTTCTTTAATGGACACCAACGGTCCAACTCTTTCAGATGAAAACATGCCCCACACCATTACGCTACCTCCCCCATGCTTTACAGATGTTTTGACACATTTCGGGTTCAACCTGTCACCTGTTGTACGTCTAACATACCGTCTGTCCTCAGATCCAACCAAATTAAATTTACTTTCGTCACTGAAATGCACTCTTTCCCAATCTTCATCTCTCCATACGATGTGCCTTTCCGCATATTCAAGTCTTGCTTTCCTATTCTTCTTACTGATAAGTGGTTTAGTGACAGGACTGCGTGCCTTTAACCCACATGCATTGAGGCGACGAGAAACTTCTATGTTGTTATTAACCTTCAGCTTTCTGGAAATTCCAGCTGCAGTTTCGAAAGGATCCTTCTGGGCATAGCGTTTCATAATCCTATCAACTCGTAAGGTGGTTTTTTGAGGGCGGCCTGCAGATACCGGTGATTCCAGCTCTTTCTTTTCATCATAGAGCTTCAAAGCACGAGAAACAACGCTCTTGGATCGGTTTACCTCCCTGGATACGGCCGAAAGAGTCATTCCTGAGGACCTGAGCTTAACAATTTCTTCCGCAGCTCAGGAGTAACTTTCACGTGAGGTGCCATGTTTCTAGAATGGTGCAATCGTAAGAGTGGCAGTTCTAGAAGTCATGTACACGAAATTGAATGTAGCCAGATGACCGGGGTAAATGTGAGAATGTCTTAGAGACAATCGTTCCCTTATTACGTACTGTTCAATTTTTGTTATTGTTTGTTAGATGGCTCTAATGTATTGAATATACAGTGGAACTACGTTTTCCCGGACGTCTCTTTTTCCCTCAATCTTTACTTTTCTGGACTGTTGAGCAAATTGAAACCTAGCCGGAATACCAGAAAACTTTGGTATTTCCGGGAAAAGTTTGAAATTTGCTTAACAGTCCAGAAAAGTCAAGATTCAGGGAAAGAGAGACGTCCGGGAAAACTGGGTCCCACTGTAGTTATGTTTGTCCTGATATTTTATAGAAATATGTTAAATACATTCCTTAGGGCCCCATCAAAAGATTCATTAACCTACTCTACATGGTTAAACTTTATTTTGAAATAATGAGAATCGTTCTCTTAATTTTCCCGCTACAGTATATTCTACAAGTTAAACTTTTTTAATTGTTGACTTAATATGCTTTCGATGCCTGCTTTGTTTGCTGATAATTAGTTGCTTATAGTAATAGCTTAATTATTACGTGCGTGTTAGGCCTGCAGCTCAGAATGGTCTAAGGCTCTAAACTGCAGAACGATGCTAGAGCAGGAGCTTGAACCAGTCGTTTAAAGCACGTTTATATGTAACTTCTTTAACTCTAAGTCGGTATAGAGCTACTCTACCCAGTTTAGAGGAAGTCACAACTCGATTGATAATTTACGTACGTACCCGTTGTCAGGGTACGAAAGGTTAAATATCTCATAAAACTTGACATCTTTCTCATCAAGCTAATGGGAATAATTTCTTGATGAATCTTTACAGATATGAACTGAATGAACATAAAAATAGATGGCAATATTGGATCAAGGGTTGCAGCAATACATAGCAAGAAATACAACAAATAAAAATAAAGATAATGGGTTTCTACTCTGAAGTGTCAGAGCGTAAAAAAAAATCGGGAAACAATAAATAAAAATAACGCCATGGCTGTTAGTGTCCATATATACCCTACAATTTTTATATTTCATCGACAGGAAAGAAAAGACTGAAAATATGCATAATTTTTGCACTATGATATGAATTTTTAGATGTTACGCATTCAAACTCATAGTTAAACAATATTATTTTGGTCGATAATGTTGGGAATTCTAGCCATATTATTAAAATCCATGAAAATCCATACATATTCTGCCCATATAATGGGAGGAATTTCCCTCATGATCGTACATACGGAAATCCGTTGATAAGCTACCATACTTATGCTCTAGCATATGTTCTACCAAATATAGTCTTAAAACATCCTTGTACAACCATCTACCATAGATAGTCGTCAAACATCTATGTACTACCATAGACTTTCGTTTCTTGACAAACCTTCAACAAGCTATATTGCCTCCACCAATATCGACATAAATATACTAAAATCAAAGTTATATTATGGTCGACATATCTATCATATTGCTTCATCATCTATAATCGACTTTAATCTCTCATACGCCACTATATTCTACTATAATCACAACCATAATTTCCGACTGGGCAGCGCCTACGAATACAGTTAATATTTTGCATGTCGTCTAAGGGAAGGAAGGAGTGTGCTGAAGACGAATTGACGTCTACTGCTCAGGAGAAAATCACGCATCTCATACGATAATAATTTGTGTTTGCTGTCGTAGCTTTTTTATTTCACTGTATTTTAGTAAGGAACGTGCAATCAATGAAGAAGTGTCATCAGTCATCACAAATTTCTTGGGATGAAGAAGAAGCAAGTCAATGAAGAGATTTTGTACTGGCCTATAAAGGCAAATATATAAATTATTTCGTGAATTTTTTCACGCGCGGGTCCGCTAGTATGTTTGAATATCCTATGGCAACCATTGTGTTAGACTGATGATAGAGCAAATTACTAATCATCTTGTTTGATAATTATAAAACAATGCTGATGTTTACGGTCGACCAATACTCTGAGAAAACTCTTGTGTTTTTTCGCGTATTTATATGTGCTAGTGGGGTGTGGAGCTTATTGGTAGCTATTGATAGATATACAAAACTGGCAAAACTTTTCACTCATCAATTCATGAATATCATGTAAAAATAACCCGAGAGGGACAGAAATTGTGTCTGATTTCCAGGACAAATAAGTAAAATTGGTGCTAGTGTCTAGAAATGTGATCAAGAGAGGGGGCTGCAGTCTACAGCTGAGAATGTCACCCAATATACAACAAAACACAGTCCAATGGATGGTTGGTGAAACGTTATTGATGATGGGTGAGTTGATGGTTGTTTGGGTGGTTGGTTAGGTTGGTAATGAGATGGGTGGGTTCTTGGGTGCTTGGCTCGTGGTGGATTGGGTAGGTCTTGCTGTTCCGACTTGAAGCATTTAAATTTGGGGAATTTCATCTACTGAATGATAAGATGAGTAGCACAGAATTCGAGTCTCAAATTTATACAGCATACACAGTTCTCTGGAATATGTCGAAGCCCGCTTCGCTTTGGAGAGTACGTAATCAAGTTCTTCCTAGCGTTCTTCTTTCGAGCCTGGGAAATGAGAGCCTTATCAATCTGTGATGGAATATTCGTACCCGTGCTATACGGTCCATTTCGCACATGTTTCGCCTCAGTTTCTTCACGGCATTGCAAACTTCTCGCTGAACAGAAGACAAAACATCTTCATTTTTCAGGGCCGTCAAATTTGCATCCTGATATGCTGCCATTGCTGGTGTCGAGGTATCACAATTCAGCGTTTTCGGTAATTATTGGTTTACCAATATTTTTGTGTGTACTGATTGATTTTTCGCCCAATAAAACTAATATTCCCTGGACGGAAATTTGCTCCCCCGAACACATGCTCAAGCCTTCAGGTATGAGGTATCTCTTTCAGTAAATTTCGTGCTGGAAACAAATATGGAGAAAAATTCCCCAAATTTTATTGTCAATTCTGCCAGCCTGGTGATTGATATAATCAACAGTAAACAGGTCTGTCTGCTTGCTACATGGTAAAAGGTAAAGGTAAAGTCAACTTGACTGGGAAACCCGCATGCACTGGTTTGTGCTGCAGATATAGACCAACAGGCCCGAGTCGAGTATACGGCTGCAGTCGACCACAGATGTCTGGGGCTATGGCGCCAGTGGCGGAAGACTCCATGCGACAATATCTACGACCCCCCAACCCTCCCCATTGCTAGGGAAGGTCAGTAACCTGCAGCAGTATGCAGACCGGATGCTGACCGTTCACACAAGCACGCTAAGAAGTTGCCCAGCTGGGAACTGGGCACGAACCAGCGACCTTGAGAGTCGACGTCAGACGCTCTAGCCTGCCGAAGGCCAATGAATGGGGGGTGCAGTAATGGACCAGCGCTTCCAAGCACATATTTGAATTCGAAAAGTTGCTAGCTATAATTGTGTGCCGCCGCAGCGCACCGGATGCTTGTGTGCTACTTAGGTACGTCTCGACAAATGGACTTCGCACTCAACACGGTCAGTCCTGTGTGCTACCTATGTGCTAAAACCAGACGCAGCTGCTCTACATACTGCGTCTTTAGCAACGTCTCCGTCACGTGCATTTCGAACAGTGTTTATAAGCGTCGAGCTGTTGTACGACTCGCGCGAGCTACATTGTGTGCGTAGTGCAGAGCCGTCAACTCATTCTCCCCCGCTCCGCTCCAGCAGGCATATAGAAGTAGAAATTTTTAAGTGCAGCTCCTTATTGACTAATTACTCAATTGGCAGACCAAACTTACTGACATTCAGGGTCTGCAAGGTGTTCAATAACTATCTTTAAAACCTTTTGTTCGGTGCATATTTTTACATATTCACAATTTTTTATGGTAATAATATGATTTATTAGGTAGAAATATGGACATGGTATACAAGAAACAGCTTAATCCTAAAGTTACATTAGATACAATCATCAAGTCATACCATGGCTTTAAATACATGCTGAAGATCTTTTACCTGCTGAACAGCCTTCACTCACTCCATACCCGATCACGGAGCAAATAAAACTACACATGAGTGGTTCGCCAACATTGCGCCAGAGTTCATTTCAAAGGAAGAATGGCCTCCTTCATCTCCAGACCTTCAGCATTTTGACCATATTGGAGAGCTTAGTCTCAGCTTCCCATCACAAAAATAAGATGCGGATGCCTTGAAGGCAACAGTCCTGATAGAACGGCAAAAATTCCTCAAGCTATCTGTCGTGACGCATGCAAAGGGTTGGTTCTACAAGCGTTTGCTGCAAGTTATCGACGCCGGCTGAAGGCATATTGAATAAGTTATTGCAATGCGGAAAGGATAGTGGAACAAAATGTTCATTTTGGTTTAATTCTTTCATTTCGATTCTTAACTACTCGTTTGCAGAAAAACAATGCAAAGATAAACTTTAGACACCCTGCATGTAGTGAAGTAACTGCACCGTTCATATTATATGTTTTTGTTGAAACAAACTTCAATAAGCACTGGCAGAATGGTATATTGTACTGTAAAGGGCAAAAGCGTGGCTTATTTAGCAACTCACCCGTTTTGAGATGAATTCATACCCTCAGAACAATTGAACTTCGCCACCGGCGCCATGAATTCTCCGCCCACCAAGTTCACGGTGTTGGCTGCCCCAGCTGAAAAAAAAAAAAAAAAATGTTCGCGTGACTTTCAGGCTTACACTTATAGTAAGTTTTAGGGAACTGCATACGTAGAAAATACTTTCACTCACCAAACAGCATTTTTTAGTATTGAGGTCCGACTCAATGTAATTTAATAAAGTAATAGAGGCCAATCAATGCTTAGTCCTATTAAAAATACGTAACCCGTTATTTACAGACCTTCGGAATACGTTACCGCGGGTAGGGCTACAACTTCTTTATTGCCACAGTGTAGTGGAGACTGTTTCACACCGTATCTAACCCTGACAGTCTTTACACAATATGTTTTGTCAGATTTGGTTAGAAGCAGAGGTTCTCGTGAAAAAGACAGGAAAAAAGACTCTACATGCAGTGGGGTAGACAGCGAACACTCGCTCCCCAGCCCTTCTCGTGGCCCGGGGCTCAGGACACACTTACATTTTACGCTGCGCAGCTGAAAATTTCATGCTTAAACGGTAATCTAACCTCAAGGCTGCTGCACACGAGACTCAAAACATGGGAATGTTCGAACTTCCGCGCCCTTCCAATTACTGCCGTGAATGTAGTTTCAACTTATCTAATATGATGTATTCAAAAACTGCTAAGCCCCAAGCCGATAAGGCAACTATTCTGCTGTAGTGAGGGCCTGTTACTCAGTTTCGACTGTCTCTCCTTATTTCTATTGAGTTCCACGTCGCAAAGGCACATATTTAGAATCGATATGCGTTAATACAATAAACTGTTGGTATTTTAGGGCTTGCATTGTAAATTTTTTCCAAAGTCTTTCGAAAAATATTCTCAACTAAGTATATGCAATTGGCACTGCAGGTTATAATATTGCCAAGTTTCTCATTCCATTCATCACACCGTTAACCTCAAATGATTTTACAGTAAAAGATTCTTTTTCTTTTGAGGAAGAAATCCGTAATCTCAAAAACAGGAATGGCTGTGTAATGGCAAGTTTCGACGTAAAGTCTTTATTCACGAACATACCCCTAGATGAAACTTTAGATATTGCAGCCCGTCAACTGTACGCCGACGACAAGATTTCGCCTCCCTTC
>LQNS02278091.1:23238399-23259566 GCA_001587735.2 Parhyale hawaiensis | reverse complement strand
TGAGAATATTTTTCGAAAGACTTTGGAAAAAATTTACAATGCAAGCCCTAAAATACCAACAGTAGAGAAGAAACTTGTATACTTATGTCTACCATTTTTCGGAAATACTTCGTATTCTTTAAAGAAAGATACAATAAACTGTTATCATGCGCACAGAAACATCTGTTCCAAAAACGTGAAGATCTTGTGCATTCATATGCAGCGGGCTCAACGTAGCCACTCTATCCCAAGTCACCTCATAAGTGCTATCTTTTGGTATGGGCACTTTGACATCAAAATTTGGTGGTACATATTGTATCAGCAAATGCTCTACACTCGTAACATAATAAAAAATTTAGAGGTGGCAAAAATATATTTATACACGGTAGCCGTTCACTCTTCGGAGGTACTTCTTCAATTGATTTTTTTCCATATTTACAAGCCTTTGCTAAATTGGGATTCTCATCATCTTCAGATAATATAATTTAGCCATTTATCTTCTTAACATTGCTGTTTTTCATCGGTGTATCAAATGAATGCATTTCCATAGCGGGAGCCTTGGCTGTTGTGGAATTATTTTTCTGTTCTATTTTATGCGACAGCTACAAAACAAGATAAAGCAGATTCGCCCCATTTCTTTAACAATAATTGACAGTTGTTGCCAAAACCCCTTGTTTGCCAATCTATTTTAGGTATTTAAACACTGCACTTCCACTCCTTGAATGCATTGGAAAGAAGATTTCTGGAAAGGCTGCTTTTGTACCTTATCGGTAGCCTGGCTGAGAATTTTCCAATGTTTGGAAGATCATGCGACACCAGAAAAGGGAATATTATACTACGTGAACAGCGGTATGTATGATACGCGCAAAATGAATTTCCTGCCTTCACTTCGAAACTGACTGGATTTTATTTTTTAGAGCAAAAAGATCACAGCTTTGGTTGAAATTCCTGCCAGCGAAAATTAAAGTTTCGTACGAGATGAATATTACCAAGAAACTCAAACTGTGAATTAAGCAACATAGAAAACAAAGACCAGGAATGTTTTGGATGGTGCATAGCGAGATATTATTATGTAGACCGAAAACATCCAGAAAGAATTTCAAACAGATTAAAAACTGGGCGGCTAAACTGAATATTCAAGATGTTCAATTCCTCATGGCAATTGTTAAAAAAATTGAAAGACTGAAGAAAATATCCATAAACTAGAGTACCCGCTCTGTCAATGATGACAGCGAAAAATTTGTGAAGACCCGCCTTGTGTTGCCTGTAGCATCATCGCAAAGATATTAGATTAGATGGGCTGCAGAAGACGAACCATGAGGCCCATTCCCAAAGAGACACCGGAACATACACCCCGGCCCTCTTAAGGCAGAGCCTTGCATCTATGAAAGGGAGCTCCATGTTTGGTAGTACCGCATGTTGACGGGACATTTACTTTATGATTTCTTAGGTTACTAGTGGAACTGTGCGTGAAAAAAAAAATCACGCAATAATATATGTATGTATTCGCTTAATATAGGATGTGCAGAATTTCTTTTCTTTGACTTGCTTCTTCTCCATCACAAGAAGCTTTTGGTGACACTTCTTCATTGATTGTACTTTTCTTACTAAAATACATATAGAGGAAAACGCCCCGACGGCCAACTCAAATTATAGAATAAGATGCGTTCTTTTCAATGATCAGTACACTTCAGTTTATCTTGAGCACACCTCTCCTTTCCTTAGATAACATGCAAAAAAAACTATATTAGTAAGCACTGAAACATCAAAGAATTTCATTTCTGCTGCGTATCCAGAATACACAGTGAGATAGCTTCAACGTAACAAAATTTCGCGCACAAGAAGTTGGAATAAATCATTGTTACGTCTACAGCACCGGGAAAAATTGGTTCCTCTACGCTTCGCTGATTTTGTACTGAATGTGTACATCGTAAACCAAAAGAAACTAGAGCACTCTGCTCGCGCATACTTCCGCCAAGCGAGGCAACAGTAGCAAAAATTTCAAATTGACTCTGAAACCATAATTTTCTTTGTATAAACTCCAAAATCTAATCATTTGTGTCCTTGTGCAATTTTCTTCAAGATCCGTTCATAACTTTTTGAGTTATACTGCTGACAATTGTAATAACAAACATAAGTCAAACATACAAACGAACAAACCGATCTGTACCAAAATTTGATCATTTATGTTTTTCAGCATTACTAACCACCTAAAAATTTGATAAACTTCCATACATTATTTTTAAGTTATTGTTCTAACAAGCATAAAATTGGAAACAGTTACGAACGAACGAACTAACGGATCATAAACAAGATTTGGTCATTTACTCTTTGTTATATACCTAACAACTCATGTTAATATCCTAAAAATCCATCCATAACTTTTGAGCTATGGCACTGAGAAAAATGAGGAAGGCAAACAAACAAACAAACGGATAAACATATCTTCACCAAAAAATAATCATCTGTTTCTCCTAACATATCTAACCATCCATGTAAATTTCGTCCAAATCGGTTCAGAACTTTTTGAGTTATCTTGGTGACAGACAGACAGTCAAACACAACGAAAACATAACCTCCTTGGCGGAGGTAAACATAATTGCGATGTAGAGAAAAAGTAATGACTATCAGACTCCACGGGAAAGGCAATAAAAGCTGGCGGAGCAAGAACTGCATTCAATGTTACTAACGATTAGCAATATTTCTTTTTACCCACTATTGAAATTGCTTTTAATAATACGGAGCTTTGTATCCAAGATACGCGAGGGTGGCATATAATTAGGACTCGGCGAAGTCTTGTTCTGTTGAAAGAAGAGCCCAAAATGGAGAAAGCAATATGCTGCCAAGAAATCATCGTGGCATTTAGGCGCGTGCTAACGGTCGATGAATATTTTACCATTTGCCTCGATTTATGTAGTCAAAAGAAGACGATCAGTGTAAACTAAGGGCGGCTGAAGTTTGAATGAAGAAAACCTCAGGACAGAGTACGCATCACGATGGAAGAAATTGCTTAGAGAAGCTGTATGCATCTGCATCGAGTGAACTTCAACGTATAGTCAGAGAATGACCGGACCGGTTCGGAATCATCAGATATACTGCTCCAGTGCCACCATCAGCAACCTGAAATATTTTTTGCCTATCAGTTTTCTACAGTATGAAGCATGGCAGGATCACCACAGTATTCGAGCAAATGAATACACTGATGACGCCAGGACAGCCAGAGCAAATTTTTGCCTATCTCGTTATAAGAGCGGGACACCGAACATATAAATCAATATATAAATACACGGTGGTCATTCTTAGTGTTAGATTACCTATTTAGGGTAGACGGTTGAGCTCCCTTCTATACATGTAAGGCTATTATTAACTTCCTTGTTTTGGATGCTGCTCAACTGCCAACTTGAATCAGGGAACCATACAGACAAGCGTGCAAGACTGAACAACACCCAGCTTCTTTCGGTGATACACAAAAAGCGACGTTTTTGGCCCGCAGTCGATATTGCTTCTAATAACTACGGAACTCTGTATCCAAGATACTCATGGAATTGGAAATTTTTTCCTTAAAAAAACTTGTCCTGTTGAAAGAAGAACACAAAATAAGTGAAGGAAATAATTTGCTGCCGAGAAATTATCGTGGTCTTTACGCGCCTGCTGACCGCTCAAGAACATCTTACCAGTTGCCTTGATAATTACCAAAATAAGAGCATCAGCTGAAGCTTGGATGGAGTAAATCTCAGAAGAGAGCACACATCACGATGGAAGAGATTGTTTAGAGAAGCTGTATGCATCTACATCGAGTGGACTACAACATTGTCAAAGAAAAACCGGAATTCAGATATACTGTTCGAGTGCCATCATCTGTAACCTGGAATATTTTCTACCTATCAGTGTTCTATGAAGCTTAGCAGGGTGACCACAGTCTTCAAGCAGATAAATACACTGTTGAAACCAGGAAACCCAGAGCTAATTTTTGCCTATTTATTTCGTTAAGACCGTGACACGAAGCATATAAATAAATAAATAAAATACAAATATATAAACACGCGACGGTCATTCTTAGCATTAGAATAGAGGGCCCAGCCGTGAAAAATGACAGCAAATATTTTGTGATTGAGATTTTTTTATTGCGGTTCCCAGTATATGTAGGTTTTGCTGTATAATAGGTCTCATCCCTGCAGGCCGATCTTCCATTCAGGAAGCAAAGAATGCAACGGGAGGACTCAATAGGACTAAAATAAAACTTAGCCGTGACCGCATGTAGCAAATTTACATCACATCGACGAGTCCAAGCATTTGAGTGGGGGACCTCAGGCCTTCGTAGGTTGTTTTCTTAAATACATCACCATATTTTTTCGATTTATTTCATTCAATCTCCCGCTCATGACTGGCCATCTACTTGAGCAGCAAAATACTGTAAAATGTTGTCGTCAAGTACAGAAAGTTCGAGCAACAGGCTAACTGTTACTGTGGTTTCTCTCGCGTACAGAATTGGCTATAATGGTGCTTGTATTTGTTGGTAAGGAATAAATATGTTCTGTAAAGAACACTGTGAATTGAATATGAAGTGTAAATAAGGCTTCAATTAAGAAAAAGAAGTTAAATCAGGTCGCCAAAAGGGACCAAATTTCGGCGCTAGTGCTGTGAAAGATTCCACCAGCATGCACTGCCATATTCTTCAGATAATTGCTCAATTAGTGTACATTCTGTTAATTTATTTATACGCTAGAGATAAATTTCTGAATTTAAGACGATTTTTCTGGTTAAATTAGTTAAAATACTCCTACGTTGCTCAGCCATTGATTGGTCGATGATGACGTTACTTTTTGGTGCTAATTTCTCGTGAGTCCTCCCTTTACGCTCTTTGCTTCCTGCTTCCATTAGTGAAACGCAAGCTGTACAACCATGAGTTTTCGATAGCAAAATATCCCCCCTGCAAGACAAGAAGTGAATATCAGCTTGGAATTGATCAAGCGTTAAGTTGCACTACACTAAGAAAAATATAGTTCAGTCAGAAGAATTCACTAGAAATGCCCAAGGCTCACCGTATTGTGGATACCAACTGATTGTTGAACCCCCAGCGTCGAAATTTGGCTGCGATGTAAATTCAGTATAAAAAGGCGTCTGCTCAGCGTGAAGATTCAACTATTTCGATATCATTCAGCTATGAAAGCGGGGATCCAGAGGCTAAGGATCCAGTGGCAGGGGATCCACGGCCGGGATGTTCAACACATCGCTACGTGGAAGTGGCGCACAGCTGTTGCTGCAACACATCTTACGTGCACTTTAGAAATTGTGACCGAATGCTTAAAATATATAGAACGTTCACTTAGCTGGATTTAATCTTAAATATGCTCCTAACTTTAAGGTGAGTGGGAGTAGTCGTATATACCATTAAGTTAACAGCTGTTTAACGAAAGTAGCAATGAAATAATTAATAAATGCAACAATATTGCATGATTTTGAGCTTTTAGCTCTACTGGAGTTGGATTCATGATATTAGCAATGTGTTCGGTGCACCTACAACCCTCAACCAACAGTTATTTCACCAGACGACAGAATACACTAATTCAATGCTTCGATGTATTCATAGTTTATATTGCTTTATTCAACGCCTTTTCACATTTCTAAAAAAAGATCACAGTCTGGCATAAGCTCAAATGAGACTTCCCATATGATAAGTACAGGCTGGGCCATTATCTTCATTTAGTAGCTATTTATAAGAATAATTCTGATCAATGCACTTGCTGTATTAAATGCTAATGCTCAAGACCCACATCTGCTACCTAAATGGCATATAAGGCCGGCGGCAGACAATAGTCTTTCGTCCTGTGTTTTCACTTCACAGCGTTCGAATGTGTTGCTGTATCTGTGCAAAAAACAAACACGAGCACTGCTTTCTGCGACGACATTCACTAAAAATTTGAAAAGACACAAGTGACAAGATCGGGCACTCTTGACACTTGCCATGCCAGCGCATATGGCGGTAAACATTTTATCGAAACTTGGCTGACCCACAGTTGGGTTTGCAAGGACAGTACGAATAATGAAGTGAAAACATAGGACGGAAAACTATCGTCTTCTGTGATACACGACATAAAATGCCCACTGTATTTCAAACTGTATTAAGTCTTATTTTTTAGCTCTAGATTTTTTTTATTGTTTATCATAGAGCTATTAGGTAAAAATTGAGAAATTAACAAGAACATATATCCAAAACTGTGCTACTTCCTTAGTTTATATCGGGATAAAACTGACTGCCCACTGGTTTTAACACAGAATGGTACATCTATGGCGATGACACAGAATAGTCAAAAGAACGAGTTTCATCATTGTTTCGTCCGAAAGTTATGTTGTACTCTTCTAAACACAGCTCTGAGATTGCCTAGACATGGTGTAAAAATGTTTACCGTCAGTTCAGCAGTTTACTCCGTAAGAGCCGTTAGGTAACTTTCGGACATATAATTTTATCTGGAGGGATTTATAATTCGAAATCGATTGCAAGTGTGTGCCATTTAAATGGGCACATCAACACATTGATCGAAAAGATGGCGATACTCGTTCTTTTGAATAGCGTGTGGCATCGGCATTATCAGTTGTACTTGTAGCATGAAAACTGGCACAATCGGAATGTGAACTGCTGCAGCTGTGATTATTTCCCCCGTAATAAATTGTACCCTATTGTCCCTCATCACTAAAGTTTAGGTTTTTTATGGAATCAATTATCAATTTTATTACATTAAAGCTCAAGAAACAGCAGATAGAGCTAAAAAAAAAAAAAACCACCAACTTGAGTTTCGTAAACACAGATAGCGATCAGCTGTTGCTTCAGTGTTGGCACAGCGCGCTCTATCTGCATTTGTAACGCGCTTTCCTATTGGCTGAGCGAGCCTCACGGCAGTATTTCATCATGTACTCGTAAAAGCCTTTACGTTCACATAAAATTGCTGTGAATATCTCAGCGTACGATTAACACAGAGAAACGTTAACGTAGTCGTTTACGTTTAAAATTTAATCGTAACTTTACGCAAACTTGTCTAACCTTTAAACATCCGGGCCCTGGGCCCGGATGTTTAAAGGTTAGACAAGTTTGCGTAAAGTTACTGCTCAATTTCAAACGTAAATGACTAGCCTACGTTAACGTTTCTCTGCGTCAATCGTACATTGAGATGTTCACAGAAGTTTTACGTGAACGTAAAGGCTTTTACGAGTACATGCTGAAAAATTGCCATGAGGCTCGCTCAGCCAATAGGAAAGCGCGTTACAAATGCAGGTAGACCGCGCTTTGTAACCAACCATTGGAACAACAGCTGATCGGTGTCTGTGTGTGCGAAACACATGTTGATACTCTTGTTTCAGCTCTATCTGCCGTTCCTTGGGCTTTAATGCAATAAATGGATAACTTGATTCCACCCAAAAATAATAAAAAAATCTAAACTTTAGTGATGAAGAACTATAGACTACAATTTATTACAAGGGAAATAATCCCAGCTGCAGCAAGCCACATTCCGATTGTGCCAGATTTCTTGCTACAACTTATAATGCCGATGCCACTCGCTAGTCATAAGAACGAGTATCGTTATCTTTTCGTCTGAATATGTTAATGAGCCCATTTAAATATAGATAGCAGAAACTTGAAACAACTCTGAATTATAAATCCCTCCAGATATAATGATATGTCCGAAAGCAACTAACGACACTTGTGGAGTAAACTGAACTGACTCCTTGACTGACGGTAAACATTTTCACACCATTTGTTGTCAATCTCAAAGCTGTGCTTAGAAGAGTACAACATAACTTTCGGAAGAAAAAATGACGATAGTCGTTCTTTTGACTAGCGTGTGCCATCGCCATATAAGTACCATTCTAAAAGCTAACACAAGGCACAATATTTACCCTTATATTCTGGACTAATACCAGTGGGCAGTCAGTTATAACCCGATAGAAACTAATGAAGTAGCACAGTTTTGGATAACGTGTATTCTTGTTTCGCAGTTTCCATCTCATATATGCTAAACAATCAAAAAAATTTAGAGCTAAAAAATGACTTAGTACAGTTTGAAATACGGTGCTCATTTTATACGGTATAACTGTGCTTTCAATTCAATGGGTTCGAATACTTCGTGCTGTCCTTGCAAACACAGCTGTGGGCCAACCAATAGTTTCGATAAAATGTTTACCGTCATATGCGCTGGCTTGCAAGTGTCAATAGTAGAGTGTCTTGTGTCTTTTCAAATTTTTAGTGAGCGTTGTCTCAGAAAGCAGTGATCGTTTTTTTTTTTTTTTGTGCTGCGAAGTGAAGCCACATGACGAAAGTCTGCTGTCTGCAGCGGGCGTAATATTCCACTTACGTAACAGCTGTTGTTCTTGAGCATTAGCATTTAATACAGCATTGTGTTGATGAGAATTACTCTTATAAACAGCTACTAAATGAATATAATTGCCCAGTCTGTACTTATCATTCGGAAAGTCTCATTTTAGCTTATACCAGACGGTGATCATTTACAGAAATGCAAAAAGGCATTGAGTGCAGCATTATAAACTATGAATACCCTGAAGCATTGAATTAGTTTAGTCTGTCGTCCGATGAAATACCTGTAGGCTGAGGGTTGTAGGTGCACCGAACACATTGCTATTGTCATGAATCCAACTCTAATAGAGCGAAAAGCTAAACATTATGCAATATTCTTGTCTTTATTAGTTATTTTATTTTTATTTCAGTTAAACAGCGGTTAACTTAGTAGCATTTATGACTGCTCCGACCAACCGTAAAGTTAAGAGCATACTTAAAATCACATCCAGCCCAGTGAACGTTCTAAATATTCTAAGCATTCGGTCACAACTTCTAAGGTTCACGTAAGCAGGGTTACGGCAACAGCTGTGCGCCACGTTCACGTAACGATGTGTTGAACATCGCAGCCCTGGGCCCAGATGTTAAGAACTTCGCGACGCAAGCGTAAAGTTACGATTTACTTTTAAAGGAAAATGGCTAAGTCAGCGTTTTTCTACGTTAATTATACGTTGAGATGTTCACAGCAGATTTGCGGGAACGTAAAGGCTTTTACGAGTGCATGGTCAAAAATTGCCGTGAGGCTCGCTCAGCCAATAGGAAAGCGCGTTACAAATGCAGGTAGAGCGCGCAATGTAAACATTGAGGCAACAGCTGATCGATGTCCGTGTGAGGCAATACTTATGTTGATACGCTTGCTTCGGCGCTAGCTGTCGTTCGTTGCTCTATAAGTTGATAAAATGGAATGGCTAATTTGGTTCCACGCGAGAAAAAAAAAAAAAAAAGAATCCAAATTATAGGCTACAATTTCTTACAAGAGAAATAATCCCAGCTGCAGCAGTTCACATTCCGATTGTGTCAGTTTTCATGCTACTACTTATAATGCCGATGCCACACGCTATTCAAAAGAAAAAGTATCGTCATCGTTTCCTCTGAATGTGTTGATGTGCCCATGTAAATAGCACGTATTTGCAAAGGATTTTGAATAATAAATCCCTTCATATATAATGATATGTCCGAAAGTTAACTTGCGGCACTTGCGGAGTAAACTGAACTGATGGTAAACATTTTTACACCATTTGTTGGCAATTCCAAAGCTGTGATGGAAAAGTTCCACATAACTTTCAGACGAAAAGATGACGAAACTCTTTCTTTTGGCTAGCATGTGACATCGCCATAAAATACCATTCTTAAAACTGACACAAGGGACAAGATTTACCAATATATTCTGGATTAACACCAGTGGGCAATCAGTTTTAGTCCGATAGAAACTAATGTAATAGCACAGTTTTAGGTATATATTCTTGTTTCGCAGTCTGCATCTAATATATTTATGATAATCATGGAAATTTAGGGCTAAAAAATAAGACATATTACAGCTTGAAATACGATGCGCATTGTATATGATGTAACACGGAAGACGTTAGTCTTTTATCCTATGTTTTAACTTCAATATTCGTGCTGTCCTCTCAAACACAACTTAAATTTAAGCCAACCAAGAGTTTCGATGTTTGCCGTCATATGCGCTGGCTTAGCAAGTGTCGCTAATGCAGTGCCTCCTGTCTTTTCGATTTCTTTTAGTGAATATCTTCTCAGAAAGCAGTGCTCGTTTTTGTTGTCTGCACAGACACAGCAACACATTCGAACGCTGTGCAGTGAAAACACAGGACAAAAACTATCGTCTGCAGCCGGCCTAATATGCCAATTAGGTAACAGCTGTCGGTTGAGCACAAGCATTTAATGCAGCAAGTGCATTGATCATTATTATTCCCATGAATAGCTACTAAATGAAGATAATTGCCCGGCTTGTACGTATCATTTGGAGTCTCATTTTAGCATGTGCCAGGCTGTGATCATTTTTCAGAACAACAAAGAGGCATTGAGTGAAACATTATAAACTACGAATACACTGAAGCATTGAATAAGTGCTTTCTGTAATCTGGTGAAATAACTGCAGACTGAAGGTTGTAGGTGCTATTATCATTAATCCAACTCCAATAGAGCTAAAAGCTCAAAATTATGCAATATTCTTGTCTTTATTAATTAATTATTTTATTGTTATTTCAGTTAAGCAACTGTTAACTTAGTGCCATTTACGACTGCTCCGACCAACCTTTAAGATCAAATCCAGCTAAGTGAACGTTCTAAATGTTTTAAGCATTCGGTCACAACTTCTAAGGTTCACGTAAGCGGTGTTACGGCAACAACTGCGCGCTACGTTCACGTAACGATGTTTTGAACATCCCGGCCCTGGATCCAGAGGTCGGAGATCCAGAGCTATATTTGTCACTGGTACTCCAAGCGCTGAAATTGTATGGTATCTCAACTTGTTTTTCAGTAAATGGATTTTCTCCTATTAAACTCTTAACTGCGTGACGGAGAGACGGACCAACACTGGAGCGAGCTAGAAAGCAAGGGAGCAAGCAAGCGACCAACAACTGTGTTTTATTATATAGTGAATGATTTTTGTCTTCTTCGAATAGCAAAAGTAACCAATTTTGATGTTATATCTCTACAATTAATTCAAAGTGATGAATCTCAGTACTTTGTATTTAAAGAAAGACCATTGTCTTAGCCAGAAGAGTGCTAAGAGTATCTGGAAACTGCAAGAGTTCATCAGTACAAAAGCACGGGTTTTCAATATATCTTATCCGTAGCATGAATACAGAGCCTTTTCGATTCGGAATCGAAAATTCTTACGTGAAAAAGAAAAAAAATATTTCCCTTCTTACCCGAATAACAATTTTAATGATCGCAGAATGAAATACTCAGCACTGCATTCAATTATTAAAAATACATGAAACAAAAAAGTAGTGCACATTTCAATGAATTGAAATGATTTAATTGCACTTCTTGTGGCAAATATAGACATTTTGTAACATAAAACTTTTAGGTCAACCATTAAAATTAAAAGAATGAGAGGATACTATACTCACATAGAAATGACATGGAGGCAATGAAGGCGTTCCACTTGCCATAGCCCATGAGAGAGAAAATATCATCGAACGAGAGGAAATCAACTGGGTCCACCGACTGTTTTTCCGCAGAAGTATTCAACGGTTTTTCTTGCATCAACTGGGCTCGGTTTTCTTTCTTAGTGTTCGCTAACGCTGCCATATTTGGCACATTCTGGTACGTGACTTAGGTGTTATTATTGGAAGATCAATGCTAAAACCCTGAACAAATTTTCAACGACCAATAATCAAGGGTCGGCATCTCCGATCATGCTACGATGGCAATGAATATACTATCGCTCCATCGACATCGGAACCAAAACTTGCCAATTTTCATAGGCGATGACCTACGATGAAATAACCGTCGGTGATGGCCATCGTAGGGCGTCATAATCGGCGATGGACCATCGCCTTAACACGTTTTAAAATTGCAAACATTTCAGACCACAAACATCGAATAAAAGCAGCATCTCTTATAACCTCGGCCTGTGTGCTATTTTCAAACCAGTAATACTATTCCTAGCTCATAAAATGTACGAAATGTAAGGCAGTGCAGTGCAGGCAGTGCAGTGTAGCATGTACTTATATAGTTCCAATCCCTTTCTTCATCTAATTTAACTCTAGTGATAAGCAATTTTAAAATATCTATTGTGTACTTCATAAAGTTGATTGACAAGTCAAGACAAATTTTGACTCTGGGCCAATCGTCAAACAACCATTGAAGACGTAACAAGGATTGAAAACAAGAATATCACAGAATTATCTTGCATGTGTAAGATTATGTCAAGATGTCTGCCTGAGAAGCTACGTTACAGTGGTCAGTGTGTTGTGCAAAAAAAAAAAAACAATAGCATTTGAACTGCTGCCTCATTGGTGGGTGCGCACATGGTGGCCGCGGCCACGTTCATACATGGAAAGTAAAATTCTTTGCCTTCAAGCCTGAAGTGAAGAATGACTAATAATAAATTTAATTAAACTGCTTGCAACAAAAGCTATGAATGTAAATTGTGCACATAAACTTAATCAATGAAATTTTCGCTAAATAATCAATTTCATAGTAGCGCCAATAGATGGGACGGACATTCATAACTAGAGAACGGGGCTTTCTATCGCTCCTTCTAAGCATGCCGTTCATCATCCCGTATTCCTTGCGTTTCCATTCACATAATATCTAAGTATCCAGATCATGCATCGTGTGAGGAGGTATTGTTCACTCAAATGTCAAGGTGAATAGTTTAGCTATTTAATTATATACTAACATTTACTCACAGAAAATTGGCTAACTCAAAAGAATCTAAACCATTCTCGTAAATTTTCTGACAGAACTCAGAGGTTTCGAGAAGAGTTAAGCCTGGTGTGAATAGGGTTAATTTTTGCAAGAAGCTTGATAGAATAACGCTCAGTGAGAGAATACAGAACTGTATTACTGGCCATTGTATCTTAACACAAGGAACACTCATCAGAATCATCTCTACCTGCATTAATGTATATTTCCTGTTCTCATATTTCGTTACACGAACTGAGAAGACTCTAGTCTGCCCTTCCCTTTCATAGCGTCGCATGGCTAACGCAATAGGCTGAACTAAGCGAGTGATACAGGAATTGAAGAACTCGTGGTTCTAGTTTCCATAGAATTTTATTGCGACTTTTTTCGCAAAAGAACAGACAGTTATTTTGTAGCTGATGAATCTATGATATTAGGAGTTTATAATGCTTTGGCGGAGAGCCGTAAGATGGACCACATCACTCAATCACTGCAGCCGTAAGACTGAAGGTAGAACTGAGTTCAATTGACTTGGAGTGAAGGAACGTACACACTTGCTCCATCTGATTCAGCGTCTAAGATTTGCACTACGCAGCTGCAGTACAGCCCAGAGACCGATAGTGAACAACAGTTAAGAAAATCATTACAGTAAATGAGAGAAGCTGTAATTACTACCAAAAAGCAGAAATAGCCGTACTTTGGTGATGATAAAAAGTAAATCATAGTTTCATAACCAATTTGAATATTTCTGTAATGTCGTTTCGCTTGGCAGAGGTATGTGCTCTCAGAGTGCTCTAGTTGTCAACAGCATTAGTCAGCCTTCTTTAGGCGTCAGTAGTACACAGTGCAGGTCAAAAGTTTTGCATGAAGATTGTTTTTTCTACATTGTTATTATATTTTGGATAAAAATTTGTGAGTGAAATCATCATTTAATAAAAACAGCTTAGTTTTCTCAGAATATTCAAAATTTACCATTAGAATTCATATACATCTATTTTAGTTATTTATATAGCATTTTCCAGGTCGGTCAAAAGTCTTTGCGAATTCAATTTTTTTTAACGAAACTAAGAAAAAAATCACTTTGAGCACTTTTTCCACCTTCCTGAAGGTTATAAGACATCTACTCGTCAACTTAGTTTCTTCCAGATCCATTTGTTCGGGTGAGGTATACTCGGCGGACTGGTGCTCTTCATGAGTTTGCCTTGGAACCGTTGAGATGCCGTACGGGCCAGTATTCCCGTTCATTTTTTCCATCATGTGTGGATGTTTGGAATGGTCTTGATGGCTCTGTCTTTGCTGGGGCTGGTATTGGCAGCTTTAAACGATCTGTACACAGAGCTATTCTGTGATCTCGGATCTTCTTTTTTACTTCTTCTTCTTCATTCTTTTGTTTTCTCCACCCGCTTGGTTGGTTGCGTGGGGGTTTGTTAACCTCATGGAGTTTCTCCATTCCTACGTCGCCAGCCTGGTGTGATTTAATAATAATAATAATAATAATAATAAATTAATAATACTTAGCAAAATCTTACCGATAAAACCCCTCGCCGGAAAAGGGATGGCCACAAAGTTAGGTTACATAGTTAGAGTCACCCATCCTACATTATGGGTAACAGTGACCACCAGGGGGACCGTGAAGGTAAACTTAGCCATAAATGCACAATAATTAGTTGGAGAACGTTTGAGGTCATCTGGTAATAGAAAAAGCTCGATAATTTCGTTATAGTGGAGCCCAGCCTAAAACATTATTCCACACCCCCTTTGCTGCCGTTTGTAACGCAGACGAGCCCTTACGCTCTTAGCGAACCATCTTCGCCTCCATCTGTTCGGAACCTGTTTCCAGATAATATTATTTTGGTGCCAAAGTAAGTCTCTTCCGAAGTTTGGCTTCGCTTTTAAAGGGACAGAAACTTTCGGTTATCTCTGATTCGCCATTTTTTGCGGAATACGCCTCTTGCTTTGTATTGATACATTAGCGACTACAGCGTTCTAAAATATTTTCTTACTGGTGCGGTGACGATTCGTTACCAGACGTGTGCGTTGATCACGTGTATTAATTTTGAAACTTCTGCTTACGGTTTCCTCCTACATCTTAGCTTCACAAATTCAGCGTTCTCAGATGCCACTAACATATTTCCTGTGGTCATTTTGATTAAGCTGTAGAAACATGCAATGCTTATGTCCCGCCTGAAAATGACTCGAGGAAATAAAGGCATAATAATTACAAACATCAATTCTAAAAGTTCTCTAATAGTTCAAACTGTTTATTTAATTGTTGATTTCACTGATCAATTTTGACCCAGCCAGGTTTACAGTGTAGAAAAGACCTCCTATGCGAACACTTTCGATGCGCACAGTAATGACTAGGCCATATATAGCTTGAAGCATCTTGAACAACAAGCACATCGCCGGCATGATAGATTTGTCACACACGTCCAGAAAATCGCAAGCATTCATCCGATGTCCATGGGCTTATAGTGAGTGGCATCGGTTGATTCCGGATAAGATTTCCGATTGAGACTATAGCAGACGAGCCATCGGCTTACGGCTGCACTGTCAGCACCGATTGCACTGTTGCTACTCACTGCAGCGTAGCTATGAATTATAAGTATTTTGAAGTGAGCTATGTAAGAATTTGCATATGGACCGCGGCATTTGGTACCAAACCGAGAAGTAGTTCTGCACGAATGTTTTTCTCATTTAATTTACAGTCCACAGGTTATGCTTAGAATTTGTTACCATATAGCAGAAACTGATCAGAAGTGTAAGGTACGATCCATTGAACACATAACCCATACAATATGACGATGAATTCAGCCCTTGGATTGTGGCTATCTTTATTCGATATTAAACAATAATCTCGCTCTGGCCCTGGTCTGTGACTTCTACGTAATGAAGACTTCCTGTATCTACAGCATAAGCAATATTGTGGAGCTTCCCATATCTGGCACAGGTGTGCTCACGTGAGTTTTACCAGTGTTTGTGCGTAAGAAATGCGCTTACCATCTATAACCGTTATTAGCTCATAAGTCAGATTTTATATAGAGATACAATAATTATTTGTCATCAAACAACACGTTAACTTCAAGTTACAATGTAGTTTATTTTTTAGCACAATGAACTGTTGACCTTTAGCTTTAAGAGCTACATGGCTTTCCGAACAACCGTGATATAAAGGCATATTAGGCATCAATATTGCGAAGGACTACAGACCAGTTGCAAGTTCAAATCGCGGGTAGGGGCGAATCTTTGGAGGTTGTTCAGGGTGACATGCAGTCATTACAGACGATGAAGGTTTTCATCACATGCATTGCTGCATGTTATGGCTGCATGCTGTATCGCTGGTATTGGCAATACACGCATGCCAAGCTGTCGGTTATGGTAACCATAAACTGATTTATCACTCGGCTCAAAACCTAACTGCGGTGGCTGTTTAGAGCAATGTGTTATTGCCTATAGGAGCAAGCCTTTCATTATGTGAGTAATAGGGTGGATAGAGAGCTACACTTGAGGTTCCACGTTCCCCTCTTTGCCAGGGAGGTGAGTGTTGAATGGTCGGATGGCAACGATAGCGTTTCCAATATTCAAAATTCATTATGGCACCAAAGTTGTTGATGACCTGTGGTCGGCTGCAGCCGCACTTAATTCTCTGGGGCCAGTGGGCATATATCCGCAACGCAAACCAGTGCCTGTGGATTTCCAAGTTGAGGGTGCGGTCAAGTTGACTTAACCTTTTATTGCGAGACCTCAACAATGGAGAATGTCAGGAAGTCGTAGCTAAGACAATGCCTTGCGTATTTGATCCCTTAGATAAAATTCTGTGATTGACTGGAGCTCGTCGCTACTCCGGGCCTAGAAGGTATGTAACAGCCGGACGAACAAGCGCATGAGGGTGCTACAGCCGTCAAGTTGCCTCTCCCTTCAGCTGAAAGTTCAACATTTCCGTGGAGCTTGCGCCACCCGTCGAATTACGCCGTATTTTAATTAGGTTGTCAAGAATACTTACAAAGTCTTATTGAGTAAGTTAATGAGCCGTGGAGATTTATTAGCATTACTCTCCTCCTCCCTCAAGCAAAAATAGAAATAGCAATAAAAAAATAGGACCGTCGCGACGTCGCCTAGCTTCTAAATTGCAATTTTAGCTTCTGCGACGGCCCTGATTTGTGATAGTCGAGAAACTGAGGTCAATATTTATCTGCAATAATCGAAGCTGGACAAACACTGCATTATTTCTGCTAATGCCGGTGCCCTCCATTCGCGGGACATTTACATGGATTATCCTTAGGCCATGCGTCCCTTGCTCCAGAGTACCACATTTCAGGCCATCAGTGCGTATGGCGGCAACCGCTTTTGCAACATCGTGACATGACCCACTTCTTTCCTCATGCAACGTGAAAAAAATGCAGTACACCTGCTAAACAAAACAAAATGTTCATAATTCAGCCGACAGAAATTATTTTATCAGTTCGCAAACTCAAATTTTTAGGTGTTTCTCAGACAACGTACAAATTTTGACACCAATGAACTCGATTAGAATGTTCTTATTAGCTGTCGAAGCATTAACCTAGAACACAAGCGATGATATAGAATTATGTAAAGCTACAGGATGTTACCTTGAGTTCCGGCAGTTTTTTTTTTTTTCGATCCTAAAAGCTGACGGAAACGCCACAAAATCTCGACTATCTAGCGTATTGCTTAGATATAAAGACAGCTAATATGTATGTGAGTGATGAAATTGCCATGCCTACTCATATTTGATAGTTAACAATGAAGCAGAAAATAGTTATGTTGCCAGGGAATACTCTTTGTCGCCCCCCCCCCCCCGTGTTTCTTTAAAGCACCGATTTCTTAGGGTATAGGAAGGTTTAAGCAATGAATCATACTATGGATATATTTTTTAGTTTTGACTACGATAATGCAGATTCATTTTTAGGTTTTTATTCATTCCTTATATCTGAAGCCATCAAAACTGGAACAAATGAGTGAAAAAATTATATATATAAACTGCCTCTACTATGTTACGGGTTTTGCAAGGAAGCTAATGTTAAAAGATTAACATTACTTTCGTTACATCATTAAAGAATGAACTGATATGTAATTACTGAAGTCAATTTTTTGGCTAACGAATTAAAGGGGAAGGAAATAATTTTTCTTGATGCCCACCATAACCGCCAATGTACTGTAGCGAGATATCTCTCTTTTTTTTTTTAATTTACAGAAGAAACGTCAACCTCCTACTAATTGGTCAGAGGTTACTGCGGCTGTGGTCTCCTGAAATTGGCAGCTAGTGCTGCAGCAGCAGCATTTGCTCCACACCGCCTTGCTACTTGAAATGAACCAAAAGTTCTCATCATTGCAATCATTGTGTCCACATTCGTGACCAGCTCTGACCAGCTGTGTAACCTACCAACAAGGTTCTGTGTTTTCCCAAGCGATAAGACTGTTGAGCTGAGGCGGCCAGGGCCTCATTACGGCCATGGTCACATACCTGCGCAACATCTCGGCGCGGTGCTTTCTGTGAACTGCTGATATCCCCGCAATATTTGGTATAGCTGGTACCAATTAAGACCGCATTGCAGTTGAAGCCGCATTAACGAGGAGGACTTTAATACGGTGCAGTTGAGATATACTGATAATTTAGTAGGTAGAGCATGCAACTCTTAACATGTACTGCGCTAATTAATAGAAGGTTGCAATACAATTTTTGAATGGTTGCCCTGAACACGTGTCGGTCGCGGCGCTCACCTCTCTGGAGAGCCGTAAAGTAAGCCCTTGAGTACAGGACATTCGGCACTGACGATTCTGGCTCAATTTTAAAAGTCTAAACATCCTTAATCGTATTGCTAACGTGCCGATTGGGTCCAAATTGGTACTTCGTTCTAAGAAAACTTCACAGCCTGAACAAGAGATATTAAAAACAGTGTTGATTAGCAAGTGTTTCAGCAGAAAAAAGAACATCAATCTATGTGCGGAGCGCAATAGTTTGGTGAGTAGGACAACCAGACGAACAACTTACCCTCAACAATACAGGATACTAGTTTGGTACCAGCGATTTGCAATGAATTAATTACCTACAGGTTCATCAGTACAAAATACTCTACAAAATTACATGTTCAAAGGTTTCAGTCATAGTACACAGAGAACAGGATAGTATTATTACCTAACTTCATTGAGATACCGCGATATAGCTAGAGTGACCATATATTTTGTTGGTAGAAACCAAATAAATAAATATGCTATGTTGTAATTACAATTCGAATTGTTCATTATGACTTTAAAATGTTTGGTAAATAGTGAAAAACTTGGTGTCTGTAACCAATGTTCAACGAGTTCATAACCAAATAGCGTGGAGTACATTCAACCATACATTAACATTTGAAACGGCTGAAAAAAAATATTTATATTTTTCTTTTCTTAGTGGACAAAAATTCATCAAGTATTTCTTTGTAATAAAATGCAATGCACATCACTTAAATCGCATATTTATAAGCAGAATGCTCCTGACATGAAAAACCGAAACGTAATGAGCTAATAGCATTCAGAGATATAAAACATTTCATATATGTATTTATCAATCATGTAAAGGTAATAAATATTCAAAATTGTGGAAAATATGTCTTTTTCTATTTGATCAATCCGTTAGCTACTAATTTTTAGAAAATACACTGTTTTATTTTGTATGCGTTTCAGCTTTTCATACAAATGGCAGCCTGCCGGTTAAAATCGAGAGAGGCTACGAGAGTGCGAGACTATAGTTTAATCTGCAATATTGTTGCAGCATTTTCGTTATATATAGAGTAAAATTCACCTTTGTGACTACAAATACCGATGTTCAATAGTGAATACTCTGCCAAGTATCGTAGTTTTCCGTCGTGCCTTCAAAAATAATAGGCTAAATGGATTACCGTACTGTGAAGTTTCCAGGCATTCAGACGGTTTACCCAAAATAAAGCTGTTAGTCAACATTTACAAAAAAAAAAAGCTTCTGTATTTTGGCTATTTACGGCGAAAATAAAATGTCCGTAGAGTAAAAAATTAACGCTGGGCCTTGAACGCGGGCCGCATGGCCAGGCTAGCAAGCCTAGCCTCGTAATTCGTGAGTACCATCATATAACTCTTGAAACTGGCCAGCCCTCTATTTCAATTGATGTAGTTTTTATGTTCTCGACTTTAATTCTGAACATAAACCATTTCTTTCTACTTTTTTCCAGCCGTCAACCAAGTGCTTATACGAGCTGGTCCGCTGAGCCTAGGCCCACCACACCTCATTTTTTGAGGTCCGCTGCAAACTTACTGCTGCTGCTGCTCTTGCATGAGGTGTGGCATGAAAATATGCAGCAATCTATAGGTGAGGATAGAGGCAGTCATACTAATCTAGTTACTAGGCTTTGTTATTACTGTTCTTATGTTCTTAGATTCATAAAGTAGAAGCTCAAAAAAATTGAAAACATATTATTTAAAATAAAAATGCCCCAATTAAATTCACTATTGTTGTTGACATATCAAGATAAATTATGGTGACGGTTTACCCAAAATAAAGCTGTTAGTCAACAATTACAAAAAAGCTTCTGTATTTTGGCTATTTACGGCGAAAATAAAACGTCCGTACAGTAAAAAATTTACAATATTTGCATTTACTAATAATAATAATCGTATTTGAGGCAGTGGAAAACCATTTATCTGTAGTTATAGTAAAGCTTTAGAAACGAGAAAATCTTGGAAATAATTGTCTTGTTAGCGCTTCTGAACTACGTCCGCCATGTGCCAGCTTTGTTTACAAACACAAAAACTAGTTTTTCTTTACTATAACAAAGCCCTGTAAATAGTTTTGGTATTATTTTACTTTAACTTACATATGATTTTTTCTGTGTTGAGTATGTTAATTGGGTCAATTTAAAACAATTTACATGAATATCGTTTTCGTCGCAAATACTTAGTTTTCAAGATATATGACTTTGAAGTTCCCATTGTTTTTCTATAGGAGAAAATACCGAGTGATCCCATACAAGCAAACTTAGGGTTTGGTAAGGTTTGGTTAAGTAAGGCAAGGTTAGGTTGGGCTTGGTTCCTCTTAGGTTGCTAGCAAGCTTGTGATGACATCGGCTATTTTTCTCCCATTGGAAAACAATGGGAACTTCAAAGTTTATTATCTCAAAAAACTAAGCATTAGCAACGGAAACGTTGTACTACTAAATGATCTTAAATTCACCCAATTAACATACTGAAAGCAAAAAAAAAAAAACAACTGTGTAGGGTCAAGTAAAAATTTACTAAAGTTTTTTGGCTACAACGTGGCTCTTACTCATCTAGACTAGGCAGCTAAGACTAGCCCCAGATGCCAGGGTAATTACCCTAACAAAACTTAGGGCCGCATTAGAGGGTGGTCAGGGCTGGGGCGCAGGTAGAAGGTAGGGAGAAGGTTATATTACGTTACAAGCGGCCAGCTCATGCGATGTTTAGCAGGGAC
>LQNS02278091.1:23219734-23231706 GCA_001587735.2 Parhyale hawaiensis | reverse complement strand
ATATATATATATATATATATATATATATATATATATATATATCTATATATATATATATCTCTATATATATATATATATATATATATATATATATATATATATATATATATATATGCCTGAAAACTAAAGGCTTGATTTTCGTTATCTCGACAAAAGTGGTGCGATCAGCAGTTTGTGAAAGCGCAGTTTCTCTCCTTAAATGAAATGCGTGAACCTTAGTTCTAAAGCATTTTAAACGCCGAGTAGCACAAAGGATATATAATTCAATCCAATGAATCCACCGAAAGTACCTACTCAGTTTATGCTATGTGCCTGCGTCCTGCAGCTGATCTATCAGAATTTAAATATTGCTGAAAAATAAAAAAAAATATTGCTTCGGCCTTTGGTGAGCGTGAAGTTTCAACTGCTACAAGTAATTATTTAGCTAAAGAAAACACAAACAAGACGAGTTATGCGCAACTGGCACGAAATCCCCATCCAATATTGAGCATATCGTATGCCACGCTCAGAAGGATTAACAGTAAAATGAAGATATATATGTATTATATATCTGTTTATTTATTTGATCTCCCAATTATCTGCCTCGCTTGAAGGAAAAAGCAAGGCAAAAATTAGTCCAGGCTGGATATTGTGGCCATTCAGTCACGCTTCATTGAAAAAGTGTTTGGTGATGTTATATTTCGATGCACTTGTTGCTCTGCCAATGTTGAAATCCAGTTAACAAAGGTACACACGTGCAGCTTCTTTTAGCATTCGCGTGCATCGGGGTTAGAACTCTCATCAAATCCTTACCTGCTCTGAGTGAACGCTCAGGATCAAGCTAATTACATGATCAGAAGAGAAATTGGCAAGCGTTTCTGAAGTATCATCACAGATTCTTTGCCGTCATTTTTGAAGCTCAGGTACTCTAGCAACAAATAGTACAAAACTACTTTTCTAATATGCGAGTAAGAGGGCTTCAAAAAACGCAGTAGTTCGAGCATACAAAAAATATTGAAACTTAAGACTCAAATTTGCTGCCCCTCATTTCGTTATTCAGAAGCTAAATTTCCCCCTATTTGAATCGTTAATATCGTCAAGTAAAGACGGACCAACCAAACAAGCATGGGAGCAATAAACCAATAAACTGCATTTTATTATACTGTCATAAACATAATAAAAATATCGTAAGCTCTCAACTTCCATTATTGCAGAGTAAAAGGGCGTTTTAAGTAAATTCCAAAAATGTGCAAGTCTGTCAAGCTATTATATTTTGGAGGAAAACTCGAGTCCCTGAAGTTTACGCTAAATGCACAATTTGTCTTCCATATATGGTAGCTCTAAAGGAATTGCATTTCTTCGTACCACGACCAGATTTGAACACAACGGGCTTGGGACCAAGACCTGGTGTCGCGCAGCTCAGTTCTCCTCTCCCCCCCTGTCGACCACTCCACCTCCTCTCCTCTCTCAGTCGCCCTCCGCTCCGCTAGATTCATTGTGCCCAGACGGCTCGATTACTGCTTGATTGGAATACCAATGCTTACCAATAATTACAATTTTTAAACAAAGTAGCAGACGTGTGGTATACAAATAATGTAAGAGGGTTACAAGTATTCACAGTTTTAAGAAAGAATTATTCTGAATGTTGGTAGATATTAGGAAGGTGGTTAGAATACAATAGCCTTCCTTGTACCAACCGCGGCCTCTGCGGAGAAAAAGGCGGCAGGCGGTCAGTGTGCGGCAGCCGCAGAGTCAGGGCGGCTGCGGAGCACTATATATTCGCGGCCAAACGACGGCTTGGCGTTCGGGTGGTGAAATGTTTTGTAAATTCTATTGTGAAATTCGGAGTACACATTGACCAGAAGACTGAGTTTTCCTTTGAAGAACCCTACGATCCTCTGATTTTCGGCGCGTAGAAGGTCATGGGCCGCATTGTCTAACCAGGTCCGTGACAAACTGGTGAGCAGCGGCACGGGATGTAAGCCGGCGTTTCCCGCGTTCCCGAACCCACCGCCTCATCTCAGAATTCCTCCCATCTCCACGTTCCAAACTGCCACCAATCTACAAACGCAACAAGATTTCATCTAGTGTAACTAACTACGGAGTGTTCCAATCGGGAAAGTGAGGTGATCGTGAGAATGGTGCATATATTAGTGCAGTGCGTCGTTCGGGCCGTCACCAGTGTGGGCCACCAGAACGAACCACGGAAAGTTCGTTGTCATCTATCGAGCTAAGTACAAATTTATTTGGGGCCATCTACTGCAGTGAGACCGTCTGTCGTTAGCATACGATTCTCGAAAAGATATTGGTCATCCAGTGTTCATACCACCGTGTCAAAACAATATTTTCGAATATCATAATCACACAACGTGCCTACAGTCCAACAGCCAATGTGATGAACACCAGCATAACAGCAATGCAATCAACGGTCCATACACCACAACCGAGTCGTTGTGCAAGTGTCAGAAGCAGTCAGTCATCGTCACCCCTGCAGTCATGGTCCAGCGATCCAAAATGGCGGCAATACACAGTCGACAGCACTCCAAGATGCAGCAAGGCACCGGCATGAGTCACCAGCTGACGGAACAATACCAGCACGGCAGTCAGCATAGTAGAGCACCGCAGTCCACCCTCGAACCAGCCACCGGCCGTCAACAGAAAACTGACTCAGTGCGAAGACCTACAAGGGAGGGGGGCTGCGCTCAGAATGTGCCGTCGTCTCCAGATCCGCAGCCACTGCCGAGATCATCGTCCTCAAATCAGCTGACTACAAGATAGGCATAATCAGCGGAGATCATCTGTAGGGTGGAATCGCCACTTCGTCGAGGTCAGGAAGCTGACCTAGCGATCAGCGAATCCACGCAACGAACGGAGAGTAGGATATTCTGAAAAAAATGAGGGTGCCTTCGAAAAAAAAAGTGGAAAAGTAGTGTAGCAGTGATCACAGTAAGGAATTGCTCGTGTGGTCAGTGTGTGGAGTCTCTATGTCTTGTGCATGTAATTATGTCAAAATCCCGTGCCTTGTCAAATGTGGATAGATTGATGGTCACACAGAAAGAAAAATAGGATATAGTAGTGATCTAATGAGGGGGCCCCCTAATCAAATAAATATGTGCACATTATAAATTATCACTCCGAGCAAAAGGTGTTGTGTTCTGGTGTAGGTTGTGTATAGGGCAGCGTATATATATGTGTGCTATAAATTTGACAAAACGGAATTCTTTTGACTCCAGATCAGGGCTGGCTAACCCAAAATCTGAGGTCAATCGATATCCGACTATGAATTTGAAGCGCATTCGATCCAAACTTGAGTTGAGCATAGTATTGAACAGGGTCAACTTCGGTGTCTACGTGGGTGTATTAGTAAACTGATTTCCATCTCCGCTCTGGAATATGTGTGGACAGGCTTTTTTTCACCAGATCCGCAATGTTGAGCGTTGACATGAAGTGCACTCGTAATTCATCTCGATGTTTCAACGCGTAAACTGTTTTATATTTTTTATGTCGCTGCATCTTCCAGGACGACAACGCGAAATTCAAGGAAATTAGTAGTGTTAAATACTCGTGGCCATTATGAATTACAGAAATAAGTAGAACGAGCTTCTTGTGTCATTGATCTCAATTTGAAGGTAGTAAGTATTCTCGGTCCCTCTCATGTCTTCAAAATTTTCATGTGCAGGTGAATTTAACTCAACAATATTAAATGGTCATTTCAGGTTAAATCGGAATATGACAAGGTTTCGCCAGGCAAATTTCCACTGTGTTCTCAACATACACCGATGTAATAGTGTCAGCAGATATCCGGTGTTCGAAATTGAATGTATCCGATAAAAACAGAATTGTAGTGGGTAAATTCTATAAAAACAGAATTGTAGTGGGTAAATTCTATCAGTAATTTTTTGAAAATATGTCGAGAGAAAAAAGTTCTAGGCTAGCAGTCATCTGTCAAAATTGTCCAAACTGAACCATCTCAATCTAGAGTATCGTTGGAACAGTATTATTTCATCCGATGGTTCATCCCAAAATTGGTAGAGTCAAGCCTCCGTTGCTCGAATATCATGTACGCTCGGTACCGTGCAGCTGATACGAGTAGGCACAGTCAGCACGGCCGTGTATTGTAGTCTAGGGAAATTCATCGTATTGTTACAATGTCGTAGGGCAGACCACTGTAGCTGGACGGTGAGTGTATTGTGTTCGATCAGTCCGACGTATGTGGTTTCGACAGGAAGGTTGTCAGTGGGTTTCGTTCAAGGGTCCGCAGTGGGTAGGCTCGCTGTACAATGTCAAAATTGTACGGTGAACGATGATCAAAGGAACACACGAAAATGTGGGCTCGTCTCAAGTAGTGACAACGAGAGGTCGTGTGCATGTAAGGAAAATACAGGATCTCTCACGAATAAGATTGTTATATTAAGATTATTTTGTGGTGTCAGAGTAGACATAAAAACAAAATCGTATTGTAATAATTGCACAAGGGTGGACGCAGCTCAAAGGGTCAATTCTGGAGGAAGCTTAAATTAATTCTATTTAACCGTTCAGTCGATCGCTGTTACGTTCACCTAATGAAATTTTAAGATTTGGTTGCTATGTTCCTGGCAGGGTGGTCTTATTGTACAACTTAGATTAAAAGAGAGTCATGTCGAACTAAAGGTAACGCAGTCTTCTAACGAGTCATGTTTCCATGTTTAACAATGATAACAATAATAATCCTTAGGAAGTACTCCTAGACGTGGAAAATTCGAAATGATATTTGGTACACGGGAGAGTAATTCTTATTCTAAGTTACACACAGCACATGTCGCAGTGATATTACATTTTAGATGTCATTACGCCCCATTACTTGACCTCAGTCAGGGAACAGTATGCGCTGCCATCGTATATACATATCAGACCGTGGTAGCCAGAGCCATTACGGATAGCTTGCTTTATGAATTGTCCTAGTCCCCAATCATGTTTTAGGCTCCATGCGCATTTCCTGGTCTTGACTTTGAAAAATCAAATAGAGTATTTTGAACACCGTGACAGGTAGCTTCTCAACGTTTTCTGTAGAAAATGTCAGAGTATGATGTTTTATATACGCATCTAGGTTAATTCCTTCCTCTACAGGTTCGAATGTCTTGGCGATACGCACACTCGATTTTTCGGTGTAGAAAAACGACGTTGTGGGTTATTGTCAAGTATTTTATCATAAATTGAGTGAGGCCAGAGGTGTAAAAATAGGTATGTCCACGGTTTATGATTCTACATGTAATATGTCCAGGTATTTTGTAAAGGGTCACTATATAAATAGGCTTTGAGAACTCGAAATAGAAATTTGCTTGGGGACACGAATTTTTGAAAAGAAACACATTTCATTAGATACGTCTGCGTTCGGAATCAGCCAAATTGAGGCAGCGTGAACGCCTTGAAAGGGATACCAATGCTTACCAATAATTACAATTTTTAAACAAAGTAGCAGACGTGTGGTATACAAATAATGTAAGAGGGTTACAAATATTCACAGTTTTAAGAAAGAATTATCCTGAATGTTGGTAGATATTAGGAAGGTGGTTAGAATACAATAGCCTTCCTTGTACCAACCGCGGCCTGTGCGGAGAAAAAGGCGACAGGCAGTCAGTGTGCGGCAGCCGCAGAGTCAGGGCGGCTGCGGAGCACTATATATTCGCGGCCCAACGCCGGCGTGGCGTTCGGGTGGTGAAATGTTTTGTAAATTCTATTGTGAAATTCGGAGTACACATCGACCAGAAAACTGAGTTTTCCTCTGAAGAACCCTACGATCCCTACGATTTTCGGCGCGTAGGAGGTCATGGGCCGCATTGTCTAACGTCTAACCAGGTCCATGAAAATACAGTGCGACCCATTATAATATAACTATTTATATGTTAAAAATATTTTTTAAAGTTAGTAATAGTCAAATATTTGAATGAAACGTGTACAAAGTGTAAATTAAAAATATGGTATCATTAGTATGAAGTCAGGCACTGAGAGCACTATAAAATCCTATTTACTACTATTCAAACAGATTAATTGAACCAAGACATTAGGCTTACGAGTTAAAAAAAATAATAATAAAGTTTATTGAGACTCAATCATCACTTAAAAACTAAGTAAAAGGGCACGTTACATACTGTTTTATTGGAAATGAGAGTTTGAAACTCAAGCCCCTTGATAGCTTTACAGCTAATTAGGCAATAAAGAACACACACGCATGTATAGAATAAACTGGTAGCTACATAGACTATATGGTGACTGAACAAGGTTGTGCGCCACTAAAGTCACCTCAGATCCTCTATTAGTCGCCCAGACAAAGTATGAACTGACAGCAATTACCACGACAGAGAGCTAAAACCACGCCCCAGTGATCTTGCCCACGACCGACCCGCCAGGAAAAAAACAAAGGAGAGGAAAAAGAAAGAACAAAACACACGCATGGAGCGACGCAGTAGAAGCGAGAATAGACGTCCCATCTATTGAGCAAGGGCCGCGGCAGCTGAAGAGCAGTAGCAGTTGTATGCCCCCAGCCAAAGCCTCCCCACCCACAGAGCTCATTGCGATCCAAAGAGAGGAAGAAAGAAGGGAAATAATGAATGCCAAAGAAACCGCAGAACCCATGCACAAGCCAACGCGCAAGGGAACAGCAAGTCGGGAAAAAATAAGAACAGACCAAAGCACCATCAGCAGCAGCAGCGCGAAGACTGAAGGAAGCAAAGTGCGCACGAATGACGGCTCGAAGGCCTAGGTAATGGCTGATAGCTCTCGGGAGGCGCCGCCCAGCGACAGCGTGGCTCTCCACAACTCCCGGCGGCAACCTAACCATGAATATCTGGCGGGCCAGCGGTGGCCAACCCCACACCCCCCGGACGACTTAACAAAGAAGCTGTAAAAGGATATATAAAATGGACACTTCATCTGGACAATTAAAATATGTTCCAACACAGAAAAGAGAATAGAGATAATAGAAAATGGCAGTGCATTTTCTGTACAAGCACACATGCACTTTGACGTGACTACCGCATGCGTTTCGAACCACACACCTGCAAGCAGAAACAGAGCAAAATCGCACAAACCTAGTGGTACATCAAGTAATTTTTCAGTTTTTTCTTGAAGTCCTTCTCCGTGAGCAGAGACCTCAATTGATTCGGCAAATCATTCCACTCCGCAATAGCACAATAGATAAATTATGTTTGACACCTGGATTTCAGCATTAGAGGTGGATAAATTTTATCATGATTTGTAAATCTAGTGAAGTAATTATGGCATGGCGTCAAACTGCTTATTTTAGTACGAAAGTGATTGTGATCACTTAGGGAACGATTTTTGAAGAACTTTTGACAGATTAAAATACTTATAAGCAGCGTCAGAGGTAAAGATTTTATTATAGGTAAATGCATCTGATACTTGACCTTGAGGCAGCAGTGACACCGCTCTTCTTTGGAGTGATTTAATCTTAGTTAGGCCCTCCCGTCCTAATCATCCCCATGTGGTAATTCCGTAACACATCACAGAATAAAAGGTGGAAAAATATAGCTTCTTTAAGACGGATGCGGGCAAATGAGAGGATAACCTGTACATTACACCTCGTGCGCGTGACAATTTTTTGCATAGAGACGAGATATGTTCCTTAAAAGTGAGTTTGTCGTCTATAGTGACGCCCAGGAATTTTGCACTGTGCTCAAGAGATATTTCTGTTACGTATAGTTAACGGCCTGGTTGGTATTAACCGGTTGGTGAACTTTAAGTAATGAGTTTTTGTTATATTTAGCGAAAGTCTGTTAGCCCGTAACCAAAAGTCAATCTTTGCCAATCCCCTATTTACAATATCATAAAGATCATCCAAATCCTCACCACTTATAGAGACAGTAGTATCATCGGCAAAGTGGACGAATTGCAACTCCCGAGTCGAGCGCCACATATCATTAATGTAGTTTAAAAATTTTGGGCCCAATATTGAGCCCTGAGGCACTCCCGTATTCACACTTAATGCCACTGAATCAATACCGTTAAAGCTGACGTATTAATATCTGTTTGAGAGATTAGACTTGAACCAATCGTTCATTACGCCCCGAATGCCTATATAATTTAGCTTATCGAGAAGAATGGTATGATTAACCGTATCGAAGGCCTTCGAGAAGTCGAGCAAAACTACAATTAGGACATGGCCTCTATTCATGGCTTCGTATGCATAATCCGTAAACTCTAGTATTGCGTCAGAAGTACTACTCCTGATTCGAAACCCGAATTGACTCTCGCTAAGAATTCTTCTAAGAGGTTCGACAACATAGCCAACGTAGAAATCGTAGTTGCCCACATTTCTTCTATCCCCGGACTTAAATATGGGCACCACTCGGGCCAACTTAAACAGTCCGGGAACGCACCAAGGGTCAGCGATTCATTGAAGAGCTCAGTAATAAGAGGACTAAGTTCACAAGATATGGACTTGAAAATGTGAATCGATATATTGGTCTTATCACACCCCTTGCTTGGGAACGACCGACGAACTTTAGTAACCTCTTCTTTGGTAACTGGGGCACGAAAAAATGACCTTACATTTGAAGCGCCCATAAATTCCAGTGGAGACTCTTGGGTGTCGGGTATTTGCCCATCCAGAGTAGAGCCAATTCCAACAAAAAACTCATTAAAGATGGAAGCAACACGACTGACATCAGTAACCACCCCACCATGACTGTCAATCTCAGGTACGGATTTGGAATCACGTTTGGGTTTCAGCAACTGATTTAATTCTCTCCAGGTTTTTTTTATGTCATTCCTATAAGTCATGAATTAATATTGGAATTAATTCGCCTTAGCTTTTTTTAAGTGAACTGCAACCGAGTTTCGGAGACGAACATAGTATTCACGGGTTACTAAATCTAGTTTGAAAGATTTGTAAGGTTCGTGCTTGCGTTGGATAAGCGACAGGAGATCTTTTGTAATCGATGGTTTCAAAAGTCTCCTCTGAGATAACGTCTTCTCTCTGATAGGGCAATAACGATCATACGCTCGGTATAGCTGCTTATGAAAGTCCTCAACTTTCCCGCTGAATGTATCATAATTTACACTCGCCATGGATGCTAGATATGACTGAACCTCAGCTCTAAGTAAAGATAAGGATTTCTCTGGGTGATCTCGGAAAGTCTTGGTTACAGCTATAGGCCTAGTGCAAACATCCAACATGACAAAGGTCGGATAATGGTCAAGTCAGTTATGGGTACCTCAAACTCGCCAGCCTTTTCATTTTCCAAATAATTTGTCCAAATGTGATCTAAAATTTTAGGTGATGCACCACCAAAATATGTAGGGCGAGTCATCACTGGAACAAGGAAGTTAGACGTCATTATGTCGACGAATGTCGACTCACTATCATCTGCTTGCAGCAAATCCATGTTCATATCACCAGAAACTACCACCTTATCAGTAGGACAAAATCTTTTGAGCATATTGGACATGGACTGAATAAAATAAGGCTTAAAGTAATCAGGCGGCCTGTAAATACCTAAGATGTAAAAAAAAAAACACCTTTCTGTCAGAGCAATTTTAACTGTACAACACTCTAGAATGTCATCCATAAGTGACAATTGTTGACAGTGTTCCGAACAGAGGCTTGCTCGAGTGCATATTGACACTCCACCACCCCGTCTGTTGTCTCAAAAATGACTGATAAGTGTTATAGCCATCAATATTAAATGTGCTTGAAGCGGAGAACCAAGTTTCTGCGAGAATAATCAGGTCGATAGATAAATTTAACTGATTCAAAAAGACAGAGAACTCATCGAAATTCCTATTAAATGATCTAATATTATGATGAAAAATGAAAAACCTACCTACATCTTCACAATAAAACTCATTGAATGAAGTCGACTGGTATACATCACAGCACTCCTCTGAGTTCTCTCCATCCCGGTTAGGCAAGTCCATCATTTGCTAGGTCCCTTCGCAGAACGAGTAGGGCGCGCGACGTAGCTCTGAGCTCCCTGGGACTTCCCCCGTCCCCGTGATGCTGAAGTACGAACAGTTGATGTATTTCCAAGTACGCTCTGTGGAGGGGTCTAGGAGGTGTCCCTCAAGTCACCCAAGTTCGATGCAAAATCACTTCGCTCTTCTTGAATCGGCCGCGCCTGCTCGCCCTTACCCCGAGAAGAACCCGCTGTTCCCCGCCGCAGGCAAAAGTTATCGATGGCGAAGCACCAGTATTACTGCAAGACAGATCATCCCGCGGCAAAGAAAACTGGGACGCGAGCCCAGAAGTGTGGTGGTGTGCGGCAGCGCCAATCGTCTCTTGAGTTGAGGTTCCCACCTCGGAATCCCGGAGTATCTCGGGCAAGGCTGGGAGAATATAATCACCGAGGTTGAGAGTAGGCAGTTTGTTGGCGTTAAATAGTTTGCTCAGGGTATCACTAAAACTGCATTGTGTCTCTACATTTTTCAAAATGGCCAATAGAATGCAGGAATATGATTTGAGAAGAAGCTGACCATCCAGATTAGGACAGGGACCCAACGGTCTACCAAGTGTAGCAGCGTAAGACTTACGCGGGCTCCCAGATGCTCGTTTCGTCTTCAGTGCCGATTTTCGGGTAAGACATGCCATAGAGGGAGCCATATGAGGTCCGCCACTGTTAATACACTTCCGCGCCTCCGCTTGACAATCCCTCCACTTGTGCGATTCAGAAGAACATAATGAGCAAATTGTAGCTGTTGAACTTTGGGGGCATGCCGCCGTCATATGGTCTTCAACTTTATAACACCTGTAGCAAGTTGTGAGAGGAATATACTCGTAAATTTTGACTCGATTTCCAGGGATGAATAACTTGAAAAGGAAAAGTCCAGTACTAGTGCATTTGCTGCTCATTTCAACAGTCGCAAATGTTATCCCGAATCCTTTAGAATTGGTAAACTTCGATACACCTGCCACGGCAGCCTAGGTGTTTCTCATTTCGATTTCACCTTTAATTTCCTCAACACCATTGTCTTATCCCAGACTATCCACACCTGTCAGCACAACAGACCGCCGTGCCCTCAGTTCTGGAGGCAAGATAGCTTGAAAATTTAATTGCTGGAAGTCTTGCTGGGGAAGCTCACCAAAATGTTTTTCAGCTTCACTCCAGGTTGGGCAGTGTAACAGGAAACGGTCACTAGCATGTTGCACTCTGGTTAACTTCACCCCGTGCCGGTCACAAAAGTTTACCAAATGGTCCTTCTCTTTCTGAGTGTTTGTAGAACATTTCACTTTCACACGTAGGCCATCCATTGTATGACCATTTACGAAGTTGTTACTTGAAATAGATGATGTAACTTCTACTTATTACCAGTAAACATGGTAAAGGGAGCAGTAAACAGTCTATAAGGATCCAATTTTCACTATCTTCTGCAACCTAGTCATCGATCTCTACGAAAACGTAACTAAATTGAAACGTTATCACAAATACCATGTTAAACAAACTGTGTTGATTTAACCTATTTAACACGCGGCGAAAAACAAATTTTTTGAAGAGATTTACTAAACTGCATCGAAGACTTGGGTATATACATTTTTAATGTAACGGCCGTCGTTATGTTGGAACACGTCACACATTCACAGAATCAGTTAATTTTTTTAAATTTTTGCATCCACAGAACTCGAAGTAACTTTGATGGTGTGCCTAACTTCCTGTTTCGACGTAGATTGCATACCATCAGCGTAGATTCGCTTTTCGAAGATACTTAAAAATTGAATCTCAGTGAGATTCAGATTTGAATAATTTAGAAGTCACATTAACTTTTCATCGCTGAATCACAGAGAAGCCAGATACCTACTCCTTTACTGCCCTGCTAGTGTAGGCACATTTGTAAGGAAAAGAAGCGTCGTGTATTTTTTTTTTTTGTTAAAAGCAAAAACTCACTTGATTTTGTTAGATGATATTATGAGCATGAAAAAAAATTAGGGTGCCATTTTTTTCAGTGCTCGACTAGCCTGAAATCGAACGTGGCAATCAGCGTAGTAAACTGGTCTAAATTTA
>LQNS02278091.1:23163811-23177090 GCA_001587735.2 Parhyale hawaiensis | reverse complement strand
TGAATTAGCATTGAATTCCATTTTCCCAAATCATAGTAATCATAGTAATAAAGAAAATATTACCCATAAGACAGGCAGGAATATGCGTTGCATATCTAAAGAAACCAATGGCAAATCGGCACAGGAAGATGACCCACAGCACGGGCACAGCAGTCATTACGATGGTGGCCAACGATGCGCACAGGCTGAAGCAGAACAGGGCTCGCTGGCGACCGATCCTGCAAGGCGAAGTTAATTACTTCAGATTTCATTCGTTTATACCTAACACCCTGCGCGTATACATGCAAAGCGTTTGATGTTTGTCAGTCGTGTCAGTCAAAGAATAGTATAATAACTTTGCACCCATGACTACATTTAGCCTGGAGTACGGAAAATTCTAGTGGGTACGATCTATCCGCCCCAGAACAGTTGGGGAAAGTACATGAACCCGCCTTCTACTGACAAGAATACGGCAATGCTATTGTTCTGAAATTGCCACAGTTGACACACCTAAACTATTTCTTACTTTCTAACCCGCTCAACCTCGTGTGGTGCAAATAATTGGACGATGGTGTTATACCAAGCACATATAAACACGCAATCATTACCCCAATCCCAAAAGCCGGAAATAGTACAGATCCAGCGAACTATAGACTTAAGTTATCTCACTGACGAGCCACGTAGTGAAAACGTTTGAGAGGGTGTTCCGTAAACAACTAGTGCACCATCTAGACAGTTATATCCTACCCATATGAAAGCAACATGGTTTTCGATAAAAACATTCAACTACTTCGCAACTGTTGGAGCATATGATTCCATCACAGGTAGAGACACTGTGACAAGGAAAGTATGTGGACATAATCTAGTTAGATTTTGGTAGGGCTTTTGGCAAGGTTGACCACGGAATCCTAATGTTAAAACTTTCTCGCATGAGTATTTGTGGAAAATGTCTTCGGTGGCTTGAAACATTCCTGTAAAATGGAACCAAAAGTGTAATTGTCAACAACAAAGTGTTATCCAGTCAGCAGGTAATAAGTGGAGTACCACAAGGCACCGTGCTTGGGCCTGTTCTCTTGCTTATCATCATCAATGACACCGAGTACGGATGTAACTATGCGGTAACTTCGTCATTTGCTGACGATACACGAACACTAGCTGCTGTGTAATGTATGGAATACGCGCTGTCTGCGCATCGAGATTTGTAGAGTATCTGCCAATGGCTAGAAAAAAAAAATAATATGAAGTTTAATGAAACAAAATTCGAACTGCTAAGACTGCTTTTTAAAATTGAAGAAACATTTGCCAGTTTGGAAATGATATTTATACATTTGGAAACCTCGGTATCATAGTTACAGCTTCCTGTGGTAACCTGCCAAAATTTCACAAGATCTTAATGAATTAAATTCAGTCAACTTCGAGCCACCCACTTGATGAGTTGAGGCTACAGCGAAAGACGTCGTGGGTAACAAAATTTCATCTGCTTCTCATTGATTTCTTCGATATATCTATACCATTTAAAGAAAAAAAAGCTACAAGATCGTACATAATTTTTAGTCGCTGATTGTCATGCACTGTGAATAAAAAACGGCTTGTAAACAAACAATAGAACTCATCAAAATAACATTTGCCATTTTTATTTTTATGCAACATGTGACAATTTTACCCTAAAACATTGCCACCGAAAATACCTTCTGCGCGTGTATTTCATGTCGCGGCAAGCTGGAATTATCCACAATATTGTCTCGTTGAAATAAGCGAAGATGTCACTCGTCTGCGCACTGCTTAATACTCTGCAATCAGTTGGTGAAAGTGCTAGATAGCAATTGCCAAAACTACCGACTCTGAGCCGCAATATATTCTATTCGTAAGTGGAGCAACAAAACATCGAGAATTCCTGCTATGCCGGATCAAGGGACTGAATTTGAGATTCCTGATCCTGCTAAATTTCTTGAAAACGGGTCATTGTTTGTGGCTGTTCTTCGGCAGTGGTAGTAGCGACGTTGAGAGCACATTTGCCACTGATGCTGGATTGGATGATTTAGAAGCGTCCACATTATGGGCGTGCGATGGAACATCTAAAACATGTCCAAATTTGTGGTATCAGACGTTTGTAGTATTTTGTGGAATAAAAGGCCATGTGTTTCTTTGGCCGTTTTCCTTGTTGCCTAGCAAACGACAGGCTACATACCGCAGATTGGTCTCTACTATTCCTGATCTTCGTCCTAATTCCAGTCGCGTCATCGATTTTGGAAAGGGAATTCACAATGTCTTTCTGACTGCTTTTTTAGAGTCAGATACAGTGGGAGGCCTTTTTCATTTAGGTCGGTCATGCTGGAGGAAACTATGTGATTTAGGAAATCGTGTTAGATGGCGATTTTCAGATAAATTTGAAGTGTTTCACCGCATTAGCTTTCTTGTTACCTGAAGATGTTGTAGGTGCGTTGGACGATTTATGTGTTGATGGCGACATTTCAGCTGATTTTATTTCTCATTTCGAATATACTTACATTAGTGTGGTGAGAGGAAGAGGTTATCGACGCCGAAGAGCCACACCACTTCTCCCTATCAGACTATGGAAAGTTCCGGCACGCATAGCAGCTGAATCACCAAGGACGAATAACGCTATCGAAGGATTCCGCTGCGTATTGCAAGCTTCTGTTACGTCAACGCATCCAAAGTTGTGGAATTTTTGCTCTGCTATTGCAGTTCAAGAAGCTCTGACTGAGAAAAAATAATTTCTTCACAGTCAGAGAGGAGACAGGAACGTAAATAAAAGAAAATTCGAAAGAATAAACGACAATTTGAAAACACTAGTGAGTGAGCTTCCTCGCCCTTATCTTTAGTTTCCATCCCATTTCAATGCAAACTCAAAACACGTACAGCTTGTAAAGCCCTTCCGAATGAAGCTTGCATAGCTTCAGATTACAGCGTGGTGGTTCGATGAGTTACCTCTCGTTGCAACTGTTGTAGTTACCATTACCCACCCCGAGTGACGTCTGATTAGATATATGTTGTTATTACTGGTTAAAAGGCGTTTTATTTTATAAGTACTTATGATTATTTACTATTTATTACCACTAGTCAATACTGTGCATGAGTAGCTACTGTACCAGTAGTGACTTCTGATTACCATTAGTCACAGCTACTGGCAATATTTTAAGTTGAACTTGACTAATTTTAATTTGAAATTGACTCTTTCTCTTCTTAACTTGACTTATTCTAATTTGAATGTGAAAAGGTATTACATATCGCTTATTTTTAGCTGAATTTCTTCGTAGCAGTTAGAGAGCCTCACTCTTGATTTGAGTTTTCGCTTTTTTTATGCATCAACCATTTCGTTTATACTTTCTTTAATTGAATCTCTTCATGGCAATTGAAACCTAACGCAGAACAGAGGTCAAATTTTATTCAGTTTATTTGCAGTCAAATTTTGTCCCTAAAGGTTCAACAATCGGCTGATATCCGGATACCAGTGAGCCCCGAGCATTTCCGGTATATTCCTTACAGTAGACAACATTTCCTTGGTGGTGCTTAACTTGAGATGAATTCCCAACTGATGTTTGCGCCTTTCCTTGCACGAGGGATATTATGCTCTCGCAAACTCACGCGGTACAACTTGCTTTTCTCCAATTGAATATCATGCCGGCGGGTATGATAACTGTTTTACCGTAAAACCTATACTAGAATCAGGAAAAGTAAGCCTTATCAAAATTTTTACCGTCATTGTAGACGGCTGTGCCCTCTGCAATTTAATATACACTGAAATTTGGGGATAGAATATCGCTGAGAATAGAACAGTGAGCGAAAAAAAGCGGTTGCGAGACAATTTTATCTCACTTGCGAGTAGATAGGGTAAACGTTATTGTTCCGGTAAGTTGTTGGTAATAATAACACCGCCCCTACCCTTCCTTTCTTATCTCTGAGGAAGTTCAGTGCTCCCACGGTAGCTGTACTTATCTATTCCTGCTGAGTGAATGCAGCCACGGTCGCAAAAAGTATCGCTTGTCACCTAACGTAGCTTCACGGCATTTTACTATGGAAGACACATGTTTGAGAAGAAGGAGACTGGAGAATAGGGAACGTATAAGAAGAACGAGACTACTGCAGTCACAAGAACAAAGACGTGCAAGCAATGGTGAGAGATGAAGCGTCTGTGCGACACAGTGTCAATAAAATCAATAGTCAATAAAGATTTAAAGCAGAAAGGTTAGAGAAGGTAATAAGAGCTGCAGATAAGCGTGAGCAAGAAAATGTGGAAAGAATCAGTAAAGAAACTGAAGAAACAAGTCAGAGTGAGCATTTTACTGCGTAGAACTTTTACTGCGGACGAAAACGTCAATATAAAAAACTTCAAACACACGGCACTTCCAATCTCAACATTGTCGCCGAATCTCACTTAATCTATCTTTTTTGTCTAAACAATTGAATCACACAAGTAGAGTGCTACAGGAGTGGTCATTCAATATTACCGTATGATTTTCGTCATGAATGCACTTAGCATAGAAGATTATTAAGGGCACGTCCGTTTGAGCAACAAAATTAAGCCTTCTGGGTTTGACATGTTCGAAACTCCAGAAAGGTGCGCTGGCTGCGACTTGCTGATTTGAGTTTCAGGCGTTGACCCTTAATCGAGTAGCTACGAAACTTTCAATACCGAAGACACATATGTATTTCTACTCCCAACTGGTTGCTCGGATGTGCAGCAATGAGCTTAAATGGGAGGAGGGAGCCCTGCACCCGTAGTTAGAATCGCCAGCGAGTCAATCAGATCGGGTGTGGGTGTGACGCATTCATGAATCTCATCTGTGGAAGTGACTCGAGAGCAAGGAGTTTTGCGGGGAAGCACCAAAAAAAAAGATCTACTAATTTTTTGTAATTGGTGCATCCGGCGACTGGCAGCAGCCACACCCGACTCGAGCATCACGGACGAGGCTCTTGGCTCTCCACTCCAGTAAATTTCGTAGATGTGCAGCTTACCTGCCGTTTTGATACATACATGACATCGGTAGCAGACAATGCGTGCTACACAGTTGTAGTGAAGGTCGAAGGATCGATCCACATGCCAGGCGCGGTCATTATCACGGCCTCAGCCAGCGGAATCAGTAAATCAGCCAGTGCGTACAGCTATCGTAGGGGTACCTAGTTTAGGATAAGGGTGGAAGGTTGTTGAACCTTCCGTTTCGGCCCCATCGTTCATAGCGATCCATCGTCGGTTGCAGCTGCACTTACTCTTCTGGGGCCAGCTGTCCTGTGTCTGCTGCACGAACCAGTGCGTGTGGGTTTCCTTGTGAAGGGTGTAGTCAAAGTTGACTTTACTTTATCGGTTGCATAGATGCCGTGCTATAAATGACGCCTCGCATCCTTGCATAAGTTGCCTGTGTAAATGCCTAGTGTGTCCCCGTTATAATGGGTCGTATGTTAAATCAGCACTAAGCACTAATAAGTAGCGCTTAGCCTACTAATACTTCAAACTGCATGTTAAATTGAAGGACCGCACTAAACTCTTGAAAGTAGCACTATATCTTGAGTGCTACACTTCACCTTTTGTATGCAGGGGATCGAATACTTTACCCTGATACTAATGAGTGCAACACTTGTATTTGAACAAAGTTTAATATGATTGTCAAACAGTTTAAATATGTCATGTAAAAGCCCTATGAAAATACTTTGTCGTGAAATTTTTAATTTATTAAAATGCTTCATTGTAGTTTATTAGAAGCTATAATATAGCTTCATCTCTTCAAGAAAAAAGTCGAGTGGCAGGTTATCATGATTTCTTAAATTAAATCTTTTAGGTAGCTGTATGGTTGTGTCAGTACTTTGACAGTCTAGCAGTGTAACGGCGAGGTGCTTTTGCTTAGAACTTATTTAGAATGCAAACTTTTCGTTACTTAATCCAGTTGCTATTCTCAAGTTTCATTAATACCACGGTAAATGTCACTTCATTATTATACGTTTATTTATTTTTACGGACCGGAACTGATGTGGCAGCGTAGCCATTCTGTTTCGGACTGTCACCGACCTAGGTAAGTATAAGTGGTGTTTATTGACGATACAACAAAAGATACAACGTATAGAGTAGAAATGGTGATTAATGATTCTAAATTATAGAAAGCTTACAAGAATCTATATAATAGCCCGACAGTCGGATAATTTACTTAGATTCTTTTTCTTTTGGTTGCAGGAAAGCTCCAACGGTCTTAAGTCAAATTCTTGGACTGCAATTCATGCACGTCTTCTATAGAGTTTAAGCTGCCATTACCAATTGATAAATCTGGAAACATTGCTTGCATTCGATATCTGTTCATGAAATACGCTGGTATACAATGATTGTTGCAATTGAGTTAATTTTGCACTACCGAATCAAATAGACTGCTCATGAATCTATATCACTGTTCTTGGTTTTGTCGTGCAAGCTCTGTGCATCCAGTTATTGATTAGTTTTGGTTTGCGGCGGTAGACGATTCAATTGGCCCATTACTAAAGAGACACTGAAACATACACCCCGGCCCTCTATGAGCTATTGTCATTATGTTACTAGGATATAGAGGACAGGAGAAAATGGAAAAAAGGGGAAAAATCCCTGCCAAAGACACGATTCTGAATGCAAGCAAGCACGATCAAGAGCCGCTGATATGCGGAGCTAAGAGATGTAAAACTGTGTAGTTGGAGCGGGAGAAAGAAGAGGACAGATTAAGGTGGCCTGGAAGGCATTGGCCGTTGAGTGTTTGCGACTCCTGGAGGAGGAGTCCTTATCTGTGGAGAAATGTCTCTCCCAATGTATGTCAGACGATTTTTAAACGCGTTGACTGACTCCGCACTAACAACATCGGAAAAGAGTCTATTCCAAACGCTGCCTATTAAATGCTGAAAGAATTGCTGACTTAAGGTCGTTATGCTTGAGTTTTTTACTGTTATTTCGCAAGCGATCATTGAGGTCTCCTTCAAAGAGTCCCGTTGTTGGTACGTCGTTGAAGCCATTCATATACTTGAATGTTCCTATCAATTACCCCCTGAGTTGTCTTTGCTCGAGAGAGATCAGACTCAGTTCTTTTAGGCGACATTCATACGGCTTGTTTCGCAGCTGAGTTATCAGTTTCGTTGCTCTGCGTTGGACTCTTTTTATGTCATCGATATCTTTATACAGATGTGACGACCAGAATTGATCAGCAAATTCTAAAATTCTAACTGTGGACGCACTAATGCCTTTGACAATGAGACGATGACGTCCTAGGACTCGTATTCAAAATTTCTGATGATGAGTCCCAGAACTCTGCTTGCCATTTTCACACTCGTGGCAACTGGCTGACTGTGTTGTAGTGTGTTTGTAATGGTGATTCCCGAGTCACGTTGTTGGGTGACAGCAGCCAATATCCTCCCGTTCATTTTCAACGGAGTTGAAGGGTTCACCAGTCCTATGAGCATTTCTCAGCATTTTACAACTTTAAAGCTCATTTGCTACGTTGTGCTCCATTCCATGAGGTGGTCAAGGCTTTGTTGGAGCTCGGCTCTTTTCGTGGCCGGATGACATAGTGTAGTATCTTCCGCAAATATACTGATTACTACGGATATCAAGATCGAGATCATTGATGTAAATTGAGAATAGAAGTGAGCCAAGCACGTTATCTTATGGAACCCCTGTTGATATTTGCGTCCAGGCGCTCGTCTCTCCTTCAGGCTTCACTCGTTGCTGCCGATCCGTTAACCATGCCCAGATCCATCGTAAATAGTCTTTCTGGATTCCATCGGGTTCGAGTTTTTTCATGAGCCGTTGATGGGGGACTGTATCAAAAGCCTTTTGTAAGTTTCGATTGACAAAGGTCTACACCCTTTTGATCATCTTTAATATCTGTCACTTTTGAGAAAAAGTTCAGTAGGTTTGTTATGCAGCTTCATCTATTTTGGAAGCCATGCTGAGAGTCGAATATGAGCTGATGCATCCTCAGGTGATCAGTGATGCGCTTTTGCAGGAGGCGTTCGATAGCTTTACTGATGACCGATGAAAGACTGATTGGTCGATAGTTTTTCTAATTCCCCTCCTTACTTAAGTATCGGTGTCACGTTACCTAGTCTTCAATCCTGCGGAACTTCTTGCGTTCTTAGAGATCGATAAATATTTCGAGCAGCGACTTTGCGATGACTGGAGCCATTTCTCGTAGTACACGAGGAGTAAGATGATCCGGGCCACTGGATTTGTACACATATAGGTGGGTTAGTTTTTGAAATATCTCAATCTCCGTGAAAACACATGTGTTAATTGGAGCAACTTGCATTAATGGTGGATCAGGGATATTCGTAACATTTTCAATAGTAAATACAGAGGTGAAATGGTCGGTCAGGGTTGTGGCTTTGTCTCTTAGGTCATTGGTGATTGCACCGTCAGATCTTTTGAGCGAATCTATGGTTTCCTCCTGGAGTCTTCTTTCATGTACATATTCATAGGATGCCTTTGGGTTGCGTTTTTTAGCGGCTACGGATACATCTTTTTCTCTTTTTGTGGTACTGACTATTTTATTTAGATCCCGACATGCCCTTTTGTGACTGGACATTTTCTCTTCTGTTAGATTACGCTTCCAGGCTTCGGTCTCGGTCTAGTCTCTTGTAAACTTTAATATGATAAATAGGCTTAAGTTTTATTAGAGTTATTAGTTATTATCGATTAATAGATTGGAATGTACTGCACAGACGGCCCGCAGCATATATATTTAATGGTGTCGTGACCATACGGGAAGTGGTCTAGGATTCAGTGCAGACCGGGATTAGATAAGTCAAGATAGTTCAGGATAGTCACAAACGTTTGATTATATTTAGTTCTGAATCATTCCCCGATAGTACCTATAATTATACAATCATAGGTCAAACTCAGAGCTCTACTTATTTAGATTCAGAGATCCAATACGAGTGTGCTTCTGGTTAAAGATTGAGTCTCAACTGCAGTATTGTAGCTTATGATTTTTAAGTAGGAGCTTTTTTAGAGTCGGTATAGCTGATGCCAGTAAAAAGGCAGTAGAGTTGGAGATAGTGGTAGATTCATTTGTTATTGTTTTCTTGACACGGTACAAAATGAACAGCCACTATGCGTGACAAACCACAAGACACTAAATGCGTAAGTGCTATACGAGGCACACTTATGATATGTTTAGTATGCACTTGTGAAATGCCCTGAATTAGCATATGAAATTTGAGTGTAGTACTAAACACTTTGAGTAAGATACTCAACAGTCTTTGAGTGTTGAGTGTTTAATATTTAGTATCAAGCAGGCACTCATCCGTGAGTGCTTAGTGCTACTTATGAGTGTTTATGTTGATTTAACATACGACGCAATGTGTTCCCAGTACAGGTGCTAAATTTTACTCCGTAAATGGAGAAAAGGAACATGGTATTCATGATTGCATATGTGTCAGTAGACCATAGTTGCTTTAGTAAACTAATAATAAGAAATACCCATCAATACTCTCAGGACATCAAGATGCAGTTCGGCCTCAGCAAGTGTGGGGTCCATAATATCTAAAGATGAGAGCTTACTGCGTCCTAGGGAATCGTCATCGAAGAAGGTGCCATCAAGGATATCGAGGAGACAGTTTACCTGTCCCTGGGTGTCATCGAGTATAGCACCATTCTCTACAGAATGATGAAATATTCCATTCGGAAGGAGTACCTGAAGCGACTTCGGCTCGTCCTGAATTCACACCTCCATGGGGGCAACACCATCAAGGTCATAAACACCTGGGCTGCCCCCGTTGTCCGCTACTCTGCTGGCATCATCTACTGGACCTAGAAAGACTGCACCAACATGGACATCAAGACTCGAAATCTCATGAACATCTACCGAGCAATGCACCAAAGATCATGCGTAGACATATTTTCACTAAACAGAACAGAGGGGACGTGGCTTCATCAGCGTCAAGAAGTGCATTGAAGCAGAATAAACGAGCTCTCACACAACCTTCTGAGAGAGCGACGACCCATGAGCACGATGCTTAATCGACGCGAAGTTGGTGAAAGAGACCGAAACGGCTAGCTAGTTCAAACGGCGACGACACCTCGATCGGACTAACGAGGAAGAGCATGAAAATGTCCGGCCAGTACCTCGAAGCTATTCAGAACGAAATCGTACCCGAATCTTGGAACTGGCCCCTGAGGGGTGAGCAGAAACTGGAAAAAGAAGGCACAATCCTGACAGCCGAAGAGCAAACCCTCAGAACCAGGTACATCGAAAACAAGATTGACAAGAGAAATGTACCCACTACCTGTAGAGTTAGCATGAGCTTGGACGAAAACCATCAACCACCTGATAAGCGAATGCAGAGTACTGGCGCAAAAAGAATGCAAACGCACGCTCGATAAAGTTACGCGACACCTCTACTAGGCCCTCCTGCAGATCCAAAACTATCCGGTCTGTGAGAGGTGGGACGAGAACGATCCCGCGCCTGTGGTTGAAAACGAAGCCGTGTAATTCTACTGGGATAAACGGAGGGAAAATGATTGAGAACTTCAGGCGAACCGACTGGACATCGCCGTAAAAGACAAACAGGTGGAGTTGGCAAAACTTGTCGACGTTTCAAGCGTCTTCGACTCCAGAATCGGGGACGAGGAAACGGAGAAGGAAAAATGAAGTGACCTTGCCATTGAATTCCAGCGACCGTGGCAACTAAAGGTGGGCGTCATCCCAGTGGTTATCGGCGCTCTGAGCCATGTCCAAGAATCTCAAGACCTGCGAGAGCTGAAGTGCTGCCATCTCCATCCACGAACCATCCAGACAAGCGCTCTGCTTGGAACAGCGCACATCATTCGCACAAAGTGCTCTAAGCCTTAGGTTGCGGGATGCGACCCGGCGCCAGGGCGTAGAGCTAAACATCGCTCAACCGATCCACAGTTAGGTCGCGAAATCCCTGCGTCAACAAATGCAAAATTTTCCAAGAATTTACGGGGTGTTCATACACAGTGTGGTGCACATATAATTTTCATTATCACTCCAACCAACACTCAAGATTTAAGAATATTTATATATATATATATATATATATGTTTGCCTGTCCACCCAATAAAATGGTCGAATGAGTTGAGCAGTGTTCATAATTTTTTGTAGGGAGTTTGGTGGGTTGACCTAGATGTGACCCATGCCATAAAAACTAAACCTAGCTGGCAATAAAAAATGACGACGTTGAATTTTCTCCACCGCGGCAGATCGTCAGGAGAACGGGTCGTTCTAGTTTTTTTCCTATGTTATTACTGAACTGCTAATCTCTGGGAAGGAATGGGATTGTGCCCTAGCCTCGTTCATCAAAAATGACGTCGTTGAACTTACCCGCACCGCAGGTGATGGTCTTACGCCACCGAAGAGTTCTAGCATAAAACAGTATCCATAGGAAAAACTAGGATTAGGTGATCATCAAAAATGACTTCGTTGAAATTGATGCCACCGCGGGTGACTGTCTGACGCCACGAGACGTTGTAGTTTAGTACTGGGATTGAAAACCTAATTATGTACCCTTATGCTATCGGCAGTGACTTTGAATATTTGCTCGTTTGTCGCAACGGTTGTGGTTTCCGCTATTGCGCTCATAGATTTTAGAAAGTACAGACGTAGAAACGGCAATAGTTCTGCTCGCTTACGACTAGTCTCTGGGAACGGGCCATTTATGCAATACCAACAGTCGGCTAAAGAACATGCAAAACTACAAATAAGTATGCGATAAGTAGTATCTTCCTTTGCAGAAAAGTAGATAGGTTTCCCATTTTTTCTGTAACTTTTACTTTGCTGCACCTATTGCTTTGAAAATGGCCGTTATAAGCTAGATTCTGGAATACAATGTAACCACCCGTCGTTTTCCTTTGGACTTACCTCAGGAAAAAACTATTCACATAATTGCATTTTTCACGGTGGAAATAATTCTACGACAGAATCGAAAATCTAACTTTTACTAAAACTGAATTAGATTATTTTTTTTAGATAGTCGGCATTAGACGAACCAACAGACCCATTCCCAGATAGCAGCTGAAACTTACGCTTCGGTCCTGGCCCTCTATGAGCTATTGCCATTATTTCAGTATCATTGAAACAACTGAAGAAAAAAGAATAAAAGGGATAAACAAACTCAGCCAAAGAAACAATTATGCAAGCACGATTTATAGCATGACACCTGGGAGCTCAGATAAATCAAGTTGGGGCGGAAGAGAGAAGCTTATGGATGAAAATTGCCTTCGAAGCGTAGGCTGTTAAGAGCTTGTGACTCCTGCAAGATGTGTTCTTAGCTCTGGAGGGTGTCGCTCCCAATGTATTTCAAGACGATTTTTAGACGAGTTAACTGCCTCAACGCCAACGTCGGAGGGGAGCCTATTCTAGATGTCCACTTTGAAATACTGGAAAAACTGCTGGCTTAAGAATGTCCATCTAGCTTTGTGCTTCAGTTTTTGACCGTACTTTCGTAGAAGATTTTTGGCGTCTCTCTCAATATGTCCCGTTGTAGATATACGGTTGAAGCCCTTCAAATACTTGATTTTTATTAGTTACCCACTGAATCGTCTTTGCTCGAGAAACTTTAGGCCTACTTCTTGTGTGCGACTCTCGTATGTCCTGTTTTGCAGCTGAGATATTAATTTCGTGGCTCGGCGTTAGAATCTATACTTGTTGGCGATATATTTGCACAGATAAGGCTAAAAGAATTGAACATTAATTTCTAACTGTGGGTGCACTAGCGTTTTGTACAAGGGAATGACGATTTCTTTAGATTTGTATTCGAAATTCCTTGTAATAAATCCTAGTACTCTACAAGTCATTTTCACACTCATGTCAACTTTCTGAGAGGGTTGTAGTTTGTTCGCAATAGTTATTCTCAAGTGACGTTTTCGGGTAACAGCTCATTCTAAATTTTATTTATTTTACTGCTGATATTAAGATCCAGTTATAGTTGTAAATTATGAACAGAAGTGGGCCAATCACGCTATCTTGTGGAACCTCAGATGTTACGGGGTCCAGTCGCTCGTTTCTCCTTCAAGCTTCACTCGTTGCTGCGACCCGAGAGCCATACCATGATACAACGTGAAATCTAAATTTCAATCCATTCATGGATTTTTTCCTTTCGAATGCAACACTTCAACGACATTTATAGGGACTAGCTGGACCCGTGAAACTTTCACGGCTTTGCAAGCCTTTCAGACAGACTCGTGAAACTTTCATATTTTATCATGGAGACACCACACTTGTTCTTCAACACCGAGACTCGATGTGTGATACATTATGTCCATCCTTTTGGTTGATAATCAGTACTATATAATAATTCACGTCGTGTTTTTATT
>LQNS02278091.1:23037953-23052543 GCA_001587735.2 Parhyale hawaiensis | reverse complement strand
CAAACGGATGGACATATCTTCACCAAAAGTTAATCATCTGTTCCTCCCAACATACCTAACAATCGCTGTAAATTTCATCCAAATCGGTTCATAACTTTTTGAGTTATCCTGGTGACAGACAAACAGACTAAGAGACAGACTGACAGACAAACACGACGAAAATATAACCTCCTCGGCGGAGGTAAATATGTAACACACAAATTGACTTTGCTTACAGCCTAGGTGCTGAAGTTTCGTTAGAGAAGCAAAGAAGCTGCTGATGGTTTCCAGTACGGACAGGAGTGGACTTCAAATAGCGTGAGGTCTATGGCCAGCTAAATAACATCCTTTTATTTGAGAAAATAAAGCCGATCGTGATCACTACCCAACGGGTCGCGGGCCGTCTAGTTAAGTCTGAAACTATGTCAGTTATAAGAACTAGCGGGAGCCCAGGAAATTCCAAGCTTGAATAGTCTAAACATTCCAAAATGAACGAGACCACGTCACGCGCGTTACTCAATTGCAATTTCCCCAAATTTAACCTAATGCAGCTCTCCTAACGTAACACATCCCATCTAAGTTAATGCCCGTCACTTATCTCTGACGAACTCTTTGCAACTCCTATAATGCCTGCCAACCCTAACATAATAATTATATCGTCTACGCTAACGTAAACCGTGGGTAACCAGTGAGAGTTCCACGAATAGTCACGTTCGCACTTTGTAAAATGTAGCAAACCTAAGCTACGGTATTATAACTCATTTAACCTAGCGCAGCTCTTCTAACCTAACCTCTCCCGTAAATAACGTGAGTCAGAGGCCCCCGCCGTCAAAAACAACGGCAGTAATTTTGTGATTAAGCTTTTTATTGTTCCGGTTCCAAGTATAGTTGTTGGTCTGAAATGGGTCTCATCTCTGCAGGAGTAATCTTCCATTAATGAAACACAAGTTGTACAGCCATGAGCTTTGCGAGAGTAAAATATCCCCCTGTAAGATAAGACGCGAATGTCAGATTAGAATTGGGCAAACGTTGAGCAGCAGTAAGAAAATATAGTTCAGTCAAAAGAATTCACCGGAAATGTTCAGTACCGTATACTGAATACCAACCGATAGTTAAATCTCAAGCGTTGAAATTTGGCTGCAATGCAAATTCAATATAAAAAAGCCTCAGCTCAGCGTGAAGTTTTAGCTGCATCTTTGGGATTCAGTTAAAGAAAGCATTGGTGAAATGGATTACGTACGAAAGGAGCGAAAGCTCCACTCAAAACTGAGTTTCTCGAACTGCTAAAAAGAAATTCATCTAAAATATAGCTACATAGCTTATGCCTGACTGGAACAAAATCTCTATCAAAGATATTGCCTTTCTCCGTACCCATCCGATGACGCTGCTATGGATGCAACTGAAAGCTGTTCAAATTTCACAGAACAGCAGCAATGTTCTTCAGTGATACCACAGATCCGTATCATCCTAATTACCCCTATCTAATAATGAAGGAACCCAAGGATTATGAGGCTACCAGGTTAATCCACGGAGGGGAGTCAAGCTGCACTGCATCATGGGTAATAGGCTCGTGGCGTCATAGACTTTTGCTGTAAAATTACTTCGCCAGAAGGAATATAATTGGTTTCTTTGGTCATTTAATGTTTTTCTGAGAAATCTTGTTTAAAAAATTCCTATCTCGGCTTTCAATTGCTCCCATCTGAGCGAATTTTTGTTGCAGCGGTTTGAAATGATAGAGAATAGGAGATCATTGGTGGAAGACGAAAATAAATCGAAAACATTGCGGTATTCACTCATATACATCCATCGTTAGAATGTCATATTACTCTCGATAAAACTCACTTGATTTATTGCATTTAGAAGACGATAAACTTGGCTCTAAAAGTGCTTCTGACACATGCGGGCATTTGCCGGTTGAATTCATCTGCTTTTTTACAAGTCTTTTAACCAACGTTCTTCAAAAATTTCATTCTTCAGAGAGCTAAAAAACTTCGCAAATATCTTGAATCATGTTTTTGTGTAGCTATAATGAATGTAGGACATGTAGGGCATTCGGGATGCCCAAATGAAATGATGAAGAAACAATGCAAAATAGCTACTGATGAACGTACCAAGTTTTTATACCGTCACGAGCCCATTTCCCATGATGCACTACAGCTTGGCTCCGCCCCCTAGGTTAACCTGTTAGTCTCATAATCCTTGGAAGGAACCTGTACAATTTCAACAGGAAAGAAGACTCTTCCACTATGATACCTTCGGAACCGTATCATGCATAGAGAAGTTGAAAATGCTCTAAGTCAGGCAGTGAATTTTCTATCTAAGACCTGCCTACAGAAATGGCAGCTAAAATTTGAACTTCACTCCTTTTCCTATTCTCCTGTAGCGTAAGCTATCTACATATCTGGCTGGCCTTCTTAAAAACATCGGGCGCCACAAGCAAAGCGAATATATCGTGCAAGAAATGAAAAGCGGTAGAAAAGATACGAGAGAAACGATCTTCAAGTCTTCGCTTTGAAATTGACTGAAATTTTTTCAAGACGCGCTAAAGAAGACAGCTATGGTTGAACTTCATTCCAGCGAAAATCAGAGCTTGTTTCAAATCGAAGTTCCCCCTACCTAATACTGAAAAGCGTCACGTAATGACACAAGGACGTACGGATGGAACTTCAAGCAGAATAGTATAGATTTCTTGCGCCTATGTTGTTTACAAGCCTCTGCATAACAATAATAATCCTGACAATAATTTTTTTCTTTTTGGTACAGCACTCACTTTACCGTTCATGTGCTCGGCTAGTTTAATATCATGCCTTAATTAACCTAGCGATCAAAAAGATACGCATAAGTGCGTTGGCGCTATAAAAAAGTTATTCTGTTTCTTGTGTCGCCTGCAAGTAAATAGAATCACAATTAACAGTAAAGTGAATCATATTACAAGCGCAAAATAGGTATAAAGCAGAATACTTGATCGACTCTCAACAAGCAAGTTGAAACAAAACAGAGTAGTATTCCTGGAGTTAATTTGTTATGCAGATTACTTAGTCCTTGCGGAAAAACCCCAATCAATAACAGACGGCAAAAGCGTTTCGATAAGCAAAATTCCACTGATCATCTGAAAATGTTAACTTATGCATTCGGATAAAGTGTTGTTCAATTCTAACACGTCACTCCAGTCATTAATTTGTTTTAGCAATACGGTCGAGCTTATTGAATTTGGTCTCACATCTTTTATGGCTTGAACAAACAAGTAGGGTCTATTTTCATGCTGATTTTAAATCAACAAATAAAGTAAGTGTTTCTTAGTAATTAGCTGTTCCTCAATTCTACTTAACTTTCATGCGAATCCTTATTATGAACATAACTCTCAAGTTCTTAGTTACAGTGCTGTTATTCAGTGTGTTTTGTCACTACAAACACCATTTGATTTATTTTTTAGATGCACTGCATATTATGCGCTTTACACTTACTGCCATGTGACGACAGTTGCAGGAAATTCCACAAGCTTGCGGCCGTTTTGATAGTCCATTATCCTGTAGGCTTGGGCTACGGTGACCAAGGTGCTGCCAGCGACGGTTTTGTGAACCACGAGGCTGCATGGCGGACTCTGTGGAAAGCACCTTAGATGATAGCTACATCGCTACAGATGTATACCTCTGCCGCATTTTCACCTAGAGCACTCTGAGAATGCATACCTCAGCCTAGCAAGGCATCGTTAATGGAAACTTCACTTGGCTCAGAAACTATTATTTGCTTTTTATCACAGCCAAAATCAGATTAATTGTGTCTTTTGACAGAAATAGCAGCTTCTGTAATTTTCTTGAAGATCCGTTCATAACTTTTCGAATCTTGCTGCTGATAAACATTCTACCAAACATTAGTCAAACACACAAACATACCAACCGATCATCACCAAAAGCAGATCATTTCACAGCTAACAATTTGACGCTGGTTCTACGTAGATATCAGGCTGTTTGGACACATATCAACGTGCTATGGTCGTTGATATGAAGACTCCAGGTACCGTTGTCAGCACGTTGCGAGACAACGTTGGTATATAACCTCCATAGCCGCTTGACAAAGTTAATGCAACTCCAGATAACGTTGTTAACACGTCGCATCACAACGTGCTAACAACATTCTGAGCGTATTCTTAGCATGTCGCATCATAACCTGCCTGGGACGTGTCCAGCACGTTGTTTCACAATGTGTTAAGAAATCGCCCAGTATAGGGAGTTCTAAGGAGTGCTCAGCACGTTGTGATATGACGTGCTAGCAACGTAATCTGGAGTTCACAAATCAGCGTGCATAGCACGTCGAACCACAGCTCATAACGTTGATTCTACTGTAAATCTGTGAAGCTAAACCACAGCTGTTAAGGTTTCCACATACACAGGCCATACTGAGGACTCTGTTATGTGTAACTCCAGTACATACAGGTGTGTAGGGTCCCACACATACACCTATAAATGGGCCAATACTCACTTCAAATACACCTAAGGACCAGTACATACAGCGGCATGTTGCAATCAGGCTTTCGGTATCACATGTGCTACACCGGCCTCCAATACGACACAGGTTGGTTAGCACCGACGATAACCCTCCTAAATTTTAGGGTTACGAGCTGGGAAACACTGCCTTTGTTTACAAACATTGACAATGATACTCAATAATAAGTATTAGAAAATGTATGACTGCAAAATATTGCTTGAATTCTAGCACTTGTAAGCAGTTTTGCATGGTTTTCTTAACATTTTCTTCTAAAATACAGCCAAAATAAGGCTCCGCCAAAAATGTATATGCTTAAGGTTAGTGAAAATTCCGCAACAATTTGTCTGGGCACTGAGATCGTATGTCGCATACACTGCTATGTGTGTAATACTGTGAGGGTAACACCGGCGTCTGATTGCAACACGCTCCAGGTGTGTAGGGTCCCACACGCAGCTGTGGTAGGTGCCACGCAGTCACCTATCGAGGTCACTCACCTGGCTGCGCAGGGTCCCATATACTCACTTGTACATGATCTCACACTCTAACTTGCACTCCACGATTCTACACTGGCACTGCCTTGCAAGTTTGGAATGTTTCTACTGAAAAAATAAGTAAATAGAGAAAAAGAAAAAAAAAGATATATTCAATGCAATTGAAAAAAATGCCCTACATCAAGATAAAGACTGTCGAAAGCCATTGCCATGGCAATTGATTATACTGTAGGGTAATGATTAATATCATAAAGTTAACTCGATCTGCAGTGTCCCACACATTCATCTGTCCGAGGTCCAAAGCACTGACCTGAGGCGGACCTGCATTTACAGTAGCTGAGTACGTTCCAACACACTCACCTGAGCTTGGTCACACTCACCTATGAAGAGTCACACTTTTTAACTGTAAAATCGTGGTTTGTTTCTTCGCTCTATATGTACTTGTACGGTATTACTTCTACACATATGTGTGTAAAGTTACAAGGGAACTCCTCTTGCTCCTGTGCATTAATCTATTAATTTTGTCACCAAATACTCGTCGAATGTCGTCAGGATCCATTATTTTCATGTTTCATCGGTGGATAATGGAGACGCGGGATCTGCTATCCGCATATTTGAAACTTAGGGGACACATGCAAATCCGATGTCAACACTGGCATGTATACGATAATTCAATAGACTAGCGGGACCCGTGGAAATTCCACAGTTAAATAAAGTCTGTGCCTGACAAAATGAACGAGACAAAGCGACGCGCACGTCACGCTATTCTAACTTACCCGAGTTCAATCTAATGCAACATACCCTATCTAAGTTGCCGCCCGTCACTTAACACTGACGAATTCTTTCCAACTCAATAATATCTGTCTACCCTAGCATAATAATTGTATTATCTAGGCTAACGTAACCCGTGGGTGACCCGTGAGAATTCTGCGATTAGTTAACGTTCTCACTCTGTAAAATGTAGCAATCTTAAGCTACGCTATTACCTATAACTTATTTGAGCTTAAACTAGTGCAGCTTTTCTTGCGTAACCTATCCAGTAAAAAAACGCCAGTCAGAGGGTCCCGCCGTCAAAATGGCAGCAGTACTTTTGTAAATTTTATATATGCGTTTCGCACATACAACATTCCAATGTGCTCTCCGTGACATTCAAATGTATAGACACATTCCTTGTATCATGTGAGTTCATGTCTGGCGGAAGAAGCCAACGTCTCTCAGATCAGAAGCTCTCAGATAAAGAACGTAAAAGGTCGTTGATGAAACCCTACAATATGTGCATTTTACCAGCATTGCTTTTTGAGTGACAGCTAAAGTTATTAGGAACCTTCCGGCCGGACCACTATCAGTAAAAGCTGTCTGTTAAAAGCATGTAACCAGAGTTTCGGAGATATTTGTTAGTCTCATAAACGTACAGTAATTTACCAGCGGACTTCCGACTCGATTCTAGCGGAAGCAACCGGTGTTCTAAATGAAACGGGCAATCATAGATATTTGAAGGCGCTTGTGCTATCAAGCGTCAGCTTATTCGGTACTTAGCCCTACTGTGTCAACATTGTCTACTGCATTCTGCTTTTAGCACTTATTCAGATGTAGACCTTCAAGTAGCAAGTAGCACGTTGCTACTTATTATAGGATCATATCTTCTAAGTCTTCTATAATAAGACGTAAATAAACTAGAAGATCTTTAAGACGGTCCTTCACCATCCAGCACTGTAGCCTGATAACGTTATTCTGCATTGAAGTTTTCTCTTACAATGAAGTACGGTGACGAAAGCAACCAGAACTCACGCACGTGCACATTCTGAATATACAGTATTACATGTGATTAGGCATTTTAATGCTCCGGTTCCTGGTATAGGTTTTGCTGTAAAAAAGGTCTCATCTCTGCAGGAGTGATCTTCCATTAATGAAAACGCAAGTTGTACAGCCATGAGTTTTGCGAGAGCGAAATATCTCCCTGCAAGATAAGGCGCTAATATCAGCTTGGAATTGGGCAAACGTTGAGCAGCACTAAGAAAATATAGTTCAGTCAAAAGAACCCACCGGAAATTCTCGAAGTTTTTCCGTATACTGGATACCATTCTATAGTTAAACTTCAAGCATCGAAATTTGGCTGCAAGATAAATTCAGTATAAAAAGGCGTCAGCTCAGCGTAAAGTTTCAACTGCTTCTAAAAGATTCAGTTAAATAAAGCACGGCTAAGTGAAATGAATGACGCCAGGAAGGAACACAAACTCCAACCAAGACTGAGTCGAACTATTAAAAAGAAATCCATCTAACAAACATACGACATATCTTATGCTTGACAGTATCAAAAACTCTATCAAAGATATTGCCTTCGATGAATCTCGTCTAACGGAACGTGCATCGTTTCTCCGTACCCATCCGATGACGTTGCTATGGATGCAACTGAAAGCTGTTTACATTCCACGGAACAGCAGCAATGTTCTTCAGTGATATCTCAGACTTGTATCGTCTAATTACCCCTATCTAATAATGAAGGAGCCTGTGCAATTTCAAAAGAAGATAAGACTATTCAATTATGATGCCTTCGGAACCGTATCAAAGGTTGAAAATGTTCTTAGTCAGGCAGTGAATCTTCTACCTAAGACCAGCCTACAAGTGGCACCTAAAATTTGAACTAGACTCCTCCTACTCTCCTGTAGCGTAGCCTATCTACATATCTGGATGGCCTTATAAAAAAGTCGAGCGCCACAAGCGAAGCGAATAAAGTATATTGTGAAAGAAATGAAAAGCAGTAGGCATGATACGACAGAAATGGTCTTCATGTTTTCGCTTCGCAAGTGACCATTTTTTTCAAGACGCGCTAAAGAAGACAGCTATGGTTGAACTTTGTTCCATTGAAAATGAGAGCTTCTTAGAAGTTGAATTTTCCCCTACCTTATAGTGAAAATCGTAACATGCAGACACACGTACGGATGGAGCTTCAAACAGAATTATAATATAGATAACTACAACCAAGGTACACCGGTCGGGACTCTACAAGCTCACAACGACAAGCGGGAACGATAGTCACAGTGGTATGTCAAACTTTGTGGGCAGTAGGTTTGATCAGCAATGGCTGCCTTAGTTCCTGCGGTGCAGCCTTTTATGGATTTCAAGAGACAGGTGTGCCAAACGATGGCACAACTGCGCACTGTCCAACACATCACCGTAGCTTTTCTCACACATTCAGCCGAGCAGAGTCCTGCACTTTGCAGTTCCTTAGTTCTCACACTCAACAGTGCTGTCATTAATTTAGCTGTTCATAGTCCTCGCATTTATTCTTGTACAGTCACATATTCAGCTGTTAATGGTCCTACATATTCCCGTCGGCACTGTTACATATTTAGCTGTAGCTACATGGTCCTACATATTCCCGTCGGCACTCTCACACATTTAGCTGTAGCTACATGGTCCTACATATTCCCGTCAGCACTATGGTCCACACATTCCCGTCAGCAGAGTAACACTTTCAGCTGTGCGGGGTACCGTATTTAGCTGTGAAGAGTTTCATGCTCTTACCTGTAGAGAGTCACACTTCAGCTGTGCAGGGTATCCCATCTAGCTGTGAAGAGTCACACACTCTTGCCTGTGCAAGGTCCCACAGTCAGCTGTGCGGGATACCGTATTTAGCTGCGAAGAGTCCCTTACTCTTAACTGGACAGAGTTACACTTTCAGCTGTGCAGGGTATTCCATTTAGCCGTGAAGAGTCACACACACTCACCTGCGCAGGGTCCCAGATGAAACCTCCGCAAATATCCATCGGCACACAGATACTGGTGCAGTGTGTCCTAGTCGGTACGTCTCTATGGAGGACCGTGAGGGGATGGTACACTCCGGTGACCAGGGCAACTGTGTATTGTAGGATCGTCATAGTTGCAGCAGGTCTCGCTTCAGCTGTGATTGCAATAAACTCTGATCTTTCGTTCTGCAGGCAGACAGGACTTTTTAAGTTATTGTCATCTACACATCATATTCTAATACACCAGTAGGTACGTCTTGTTAAAATGAATATGACTTTCGGTTTTTACTCTAAAGGAAAAACTGAGAGTCGTCGACGCTTCAACCTAGACCAGGGGCATGTTGCAAGCAGGCCTTCGGTGTCACCTGTGCTATATGCACCGGCCTCCAATGCGACACAGGTTGGGTAACACCGGGTGACTTTGAGGAAAACCCTCCTACATTTTAGGATTATGAGCTGAGAAACATTGCCTTTGTTTACCAACTTTGACAATGATACTCGATAATTAGTAGTACCAAATGTATGACTGCCATTTTGCTTGAATCTCAGTGTGTGAAGCACGTTTGTGTAGTTTTTTGAAGTTTTTATCCTAACATACAGCGAAAATAAGGCTATGCCAGAAAAGAATTAAGCCAAAGCATCTGTAAACAATACAATTAAGGGCTGGCTGCTCCAGGCAAAGTTGTTCATATAGCAAAGCTGGTTCTTTCGAAACCAAGGAGTGTTCTGCTCCATCATCCAAGTCATTATTCAGCCAGGGGGCGTCAGTCCTGTACCTGGTGTTCATCCGAGCTACTTAGTAAAAGCTTGCTCACACGGCACTGTTTTCAGGGTGTTCCTGCAGCTAACGCCGCTTAGACAACAGAACAGTTAACAACAGTTTGAGTTCTAATGCACTGTAGTTTTGAAGCGATTGCAAAAATTTTACTAGTGACAGTTACCTAAGCCAGATGACTTACCAGCAAACAGTCTACTGATTATTACGGTAGATTCGTAGTTGCCATTAAAGCAACGCAGCAAACGTTGCTGATAATGAACTGAGACACGTTCTTTTAGAAGGCTGCCGTGTAGACAATTGTCTACAAAAAAACTTGAATGTGATTCCTTGTTGAAGGATAAACTATATTTGTAAGTAAATGATGAAAAAGACGTAAGTCTTGATACATCGATTTAAGCTGTTCGCCCGATTATAAGATGTTTAGTATATGGCTCTTTCCTCTCAAGATGAGACCTACTCTCACCGTGACTAATGTCACAATGGGAAATGAAAATGTTAAAATTCATGTGTTCTATTGCGAGTAATGATCATTTCGTCCTTTGGGTATGAGAAAAGGCTTTCGAAATTTAATAAACGTATCATTGCTCAATGATTACTAAACATTCTGCAGCTCTACACCCGAAAAAAGCTGTGCTTATATTGTTTTAGACATCTTTTCTCTGCGTTCTTTCCATACTGTCTATGCAAACTCATTCACAATTTTTAAGATCTTTCGGTGGCTTACGAATGACATTGAATCGAATTATGATCGTTATCACAATCAACATTATTATTTTGAATAGTGTAGACCTCCATTTCCGCAACAAAGGTAATTTGAAGAGAGAAAAAAGAAAACGCACATATATAACACGTCGATTGAAACGAGGAATTCATGCACAAAGGATGAAGGTGTTCCGTCGCGGTATTAACGAGCATGGGAACAGCAGTTTGTGCATGAAGAGAAATAGCTGAATAAATCCTAATCACTCGAAGCATAAAAGTAGAAGGAATCAATGTGGACACGATAGAAAGACGTTCCGAGGGCCTAGCTAAGGCTACGGTGACTTGTAGTACCCCATTCTGTGGTCACTGCTCCTCATAACATAAGATGAATAAGTGTGTAATCGAAAAAAACGAGTACTTAGGAAGAGCATGGCATAATTCCGTTATGGTCTTAAACGACAGACCTGTCACGTGTAATACAAAGCAGCAGGTCCGGCCGGACAGTGTGTCAGGAGACGTTTTGCGGTGAGGAGGTGGTGCAGTGCTTACGTGCTTTTGTCACTGCGGCGTAGGACTTTGGATGCGCGCCTCAACAATGGAAAGACGCCGACATCATCAGCATTTACAAGAGAAAAGGTGATAGATCAGTTTGCAACAGTAGCAGAGGTAATTCCTTGTTGTTGTAGTTACGTAAGGGGTGGCTCCGGAGGCGGCCGGGCATGTGGCGGAAGGTATGAAAAGGAAGGCAGGGAGCACAAGAAGTCAGTCACAGATAGAGGACTGTCCCATAGAGAGGTGGGAAGGAGGGCGATAGGGTAGGGCGGGACACCCAAACAGGCGGTTGACGGTGTGGGGCGCGGTGGCACTCGGGGCAGGAATCCGAATCTGCCGGTCCGATCCTATGGCGGTAAGACATCAGGGCAGAGTAGAAACCTGAGCTCAACTGTGATAGAGTGGAGCGGGCCGCACGAGAGAGGACCGCCTCATCGGATGAAATCTCCTGTGGGACAAAGCCCAAAACCCTGTTAACGGGGAGGCGGTCCAGTGAAGCTTGCACGGCAGATCGATGGAGGGAGGAAATCGCTGAGCGGCATTCTGGAGAAGGCATGATATTGTCCGTGAGTAAGTGGTTGATGTCGGTTGGAATTTGGTTGCTGAGTTGTGGCGGATGAGACGGGGCCAGCCTGTGCGGTGACAACAGAGTGGGCTGGGTGTTCGGGACGACAAAGGGCGGAAACAAGGTATTGACGGCACTGGAGGTCGAGAGATTGATCGACCATCAGCAGCTTGGACTCGGAGTGGAGATGGTCCGCGGAAGTCATGCGGAGGCAACCGGTCGCAGTATGGAGAGCGGCGTTTTGAACCGTCTACAGCTTGCGAACCGCGGACTGGCGAGCCCCAGGATACCAAACTGGAGCTGCGTAGGTGAAGAGAGGTCGGATAAATGCCCTGTATGTGAGAAACAGAGTCTCCTTGCACTGGCCCCAGCGTGTGCCCGCCAGGGCCTTGACTTGAACAGTCTGAAGCGGCTGGAGGCTCGAGCGGCTGTGGAAGTGATGTGCGATGTAAAACTGAAGTGGGTGTCAAAAGTGACGCCGAGAATTTTGGGGCGGCGCTCCAGAGGCAGGGCAGAGTCGTTCACAGTGATGCCACGGTCAAATGTAGACTGATGTGTGTCGGTTGTCCATAAGGTTGAATTGGATTTGGAGGTTGATATGCTAAGGCCCAATCGCTGATTGAGGCAGAATGATCCGAGAGAGTGTTAGCAGCGGTGAGAGGATCGAGATGGGACGCCACGACAGTGATATCGTCGGCATAAGATGTTACAGAGGGGTAGCAGAGCTGGTCCCAAGGAATGGGGAAGTCAGAGACGTAGAGGTTGAACAGGGAAGGCGAGACGACCGAGCCCTGAGGAACCCCCGCCTTGACAGCCCGGATCTGAGAACGGGAACCGTTATAGAGGCAGCAGGCTGCTCGTCCCCTGAGGTAAGCCGCGAGCCATCTGACAACATTGTGGTGGAGTGTGGTGCCGGAAACTGAGGAAAGGAGGCCCTCAGTAGGACCGGTGCCGTACGCTTTGCTGAAGTCAATTAGCAAAGCAACGGAGCGGTCGTGGGGTTTGGGTTTGTTCATACCGCGGGTTGCTTGGAAGGCCAAAGGAAGTAGAGCAGACGTGGTGGGGTGCATAGGCCGGAAACCGTGTTGGTGAGTGGCAGGTTGGTAAGCCTCATTGATGAAAGGCAGGAGGAGGCGCTCCAAGACTTTCACAGCGGGACACAGGAGCGATATTGGGCGTAAGCGGATCCTTTATCCGCAGGTTTAGATGGTTTTAAGATGGCAATTATGACAGCTAACTTCCATAAGGCGGGGATGTTTGCGTGAGCAACTGAGAGATTGTATAATCTGGTAAGATAGATGAGACCCTGTGGGCCCAGATGCCTAAGATGTAGAATGGACAGTTGGTCTGGGCCCACAGCTGTGGAGGACCCTGAGGCAACTATGGCCTCACGGACTTGAGCGAGAGTGAAAGGGGTTAAACCATGAGCAATGGGGTAGCGCTTTTGAAGTAGTTGCGTGGCCTGTCTGGGCGAAGTAGCTAGACCAGGAAAGGTGGCAGTAAATTGCTTGCAAAAGCCTCTGGCTATATCGCCGTTGTGGGTGAACGTGTGAGTTCCAAAAGATATAGGCTGGTTGCGAGGGACGGAGGACTGCTTGCCTGATAGTGAGCGGAGCAGAGACCAGAAATTACTGGGGTTGATCATGGGGTCGCATTCTTGGATCGTTTGTTTCCAGACCTCTTGGGCCGCGCTGCAGATGAGGCGATCCACTTCTTGTTTTTACTGAGGAAGGCAGGGGTCGTGGGGAGACGTGGAGTGAAGGTGATCACGGCGGGAGATGGCGTCTCTGGCGTCCGAAGTGAGTCGGGGGATATATTCCTTGCGATGGCCAGCCGGGATGAAGAACACTAACCGATCTTCTCTCATGACAGACAAAGATATCGGTTTGACATAGGCCTACTGTAAAAACTTCAAACGTTCAACTGTGCCAATATTACTCATTTCTAGCTCCAGAATGAAGCTACAGAATCAAACCAGCAGCAAAAAGAGATATCATCTGAAGAGTACAGTATATACTAAGCGTAGCATTCTTTATTTTTTCAATGCTGACGATGTTGGAGCTTAGTGTAAAACGGCCATCCTTGCTACTGAAATCAAAAACACGCCCAAGTAGTAGTACTTCAAAAGAAACACCAACTTCAAAGATGGTTTGGGCACTAGTAAACTGTTTACTTTTTAACTTTCATATGCACTCGTCATATTTTTTACCGCATTCTTCGACATATGTTACAAAAAAATTTTCTCTCATCAACAGTGATAAAACGAAACAACCCTTGTCAGGGTTCTCTACGAGCAGACAGTCCCGTATAGCTCTCGCGGGCCGTCCGGCTTGCGTGAATCGGTCTCCTTTGTCGGGCGGGGGCAATATGATGCCTCTGCCAGCGGAGCCGGTAATATGCACGGGCCGTCCGGCTTGCTAAGCAGCCTGTAGCAAAACCCAAGGGTGCAGCCGTCGCCGTGTGGTTCTGCTAAGGCCTTAGCGGAGGGATCCTGGGGAGACCTGGGAGTGCTCTCTGCGCTGTTTCCAGTCCGTAAGGCTAACCAGTACGTGTTTCTGGTCGTGTGTCAGACTGTGAGAGCGGTCTTCCTGACAGGTTACCCACTCAGGCGTAACCTGTCATTTATTCTCATTGTACGTGGCCACCAATATTTGTGACTGGGCCTAATTACTAGGTTGAATTTTGGCTACTTTGTTTGTACTTGTAAGCATATTTTGTGAATCCATTGTGTTCTTAATAAAAGCTAATTATTATTATTATTATTCGAGAAAAACGTAGCAAAAGGGTTAAGCAAAACAAAGTCATTTGCTAGTTTCATTTCGAGCCATCTTGCAAAAACGAGTCTCCCACCGTATCCGGTATCGGGCCACAGATGATGAAATACAGGATATCACTTAATTCTAAAACTAATACTCTCTTCGCACGATACAAATATAAACTTCAGAGAATACTAGTTAAGGTTACACTGATAAACAGTTGTCTCTATCGTACACAGTTCACAACAACACCAACACTAGAGAACAAACACGAGCGTTAAATATACATTCCAGCGGTGACTCAACCAAGCTACAGGCGTGAGCCGCAGCACGTACGTATGACAGGTAGTAGTACTCCCAGCGGCCTAGGCCTACGCGCTGGAGAGGAGACGGCCAGACAACGGACCCAGCAATGCTAGGCCACAGTACAGTAAAGGAAGTAGGGAAACTTCTAAGGGGTAAATTAGCGCAACATTTGGCTGATGGGCGTGGTTTAGAGGCCTACGTCATCGTTCCTCTACGCTGTGATTGGCCAT
>LQNS02278091.1:22976096-22994698 GCA_001587735.2 Parhyale hawaiensis | reverse complement strand
GTCTGAGTTTCTTCCGGATCCATTTGTTCGGGTGAGGTATACTCGGCGTATTGGTGCTCTTCATGAGTTTGCCTTGGAACCGTTGCGATGCCGTACGGGCCAGTGTTCCCGTTCGTTTTTCCCATCGAGTGTGTATGTTTGGAATGGTCTTGATGGCTCTGTCTTTGCTGGTGCGGGTATTGGCAGGTTTAAGCGATCTGTACATAGAGCTACTATGTGATCTTGGATCTTCTTTTTTCATTATTTTGTTTTCTTCACCCGCTGGGCTGGTTGCTTGAGGGTTTGTTAACCTCATGGAGTTTCTCCGTTCCCACCTCGCCAGTCTGGTGTGTTTTAATAAGAATAATACGAAACCTGCATAGATAATGTTCTGCTGCCCCGATACACTAACATACACATACATATATATATATATACTAGTGGCCCGTGCCGTCATTATAAATGACGGCAAAAAATTATCAATTCACCGAAATCCCCGCCGTCTTTTGGGCTTCCTCATTTTTCCTATATCTAATACTGAAGAAAAAGATTCCAAGGTACCCAACTTTTTTTTTCGCCTAAGAAGAAGATTCCAAGGCACCCAACTTTTTTTTTGCCTTTTGAAATCTGAATTTTTTCCTATCTTATTCCCATAGAGCGGGACAGGAAAGATATAAATATAGCTATAAATAAATAAATAAATAAACAAATCAATAAATAAAAACACGACATGGATTATTATATAGTACTGATATATATATACAGTATATGCCGACGTAGATATACTTGCAAATTAAAACAGAAAGAATAATTCTGGGACGCAAAGCTGTCATGAAGACCTTGGACCGTACTACACGGAAGTACGTTTGGAGGCAGAATTGCTGTTACGCTTAAAATATGCCATGGTTAAGCATATTAAAGGTGAAAGAAATAATTGTAAAAAATGTTTTCTTCCGAAGCCGTGAACGACACGGGCTGAAATATCTTGAAAATTCTAAAGGTTCATGATGAAGAAACAAACCCAGAAGTGATACATATATGATTCATCTAAGCCAGTGTAGTGAATTAATTAAGGAGATAGTTCATAATGAACACGCCTGTGTACCCGACCTTAAGAAATGACGGCAAAGAACTTGTGACTCTGCAATATAATAAAGACCGATGTGTTTTTATCTGTTTGTTTATCTATTTATTCATTCATCTGTTTATGTGTGCTCGCATCATCGCTTCACGTTGACACAAGCATCAGATATAATCATAATAAAGTTAGTAGGCGTTGAACAATGTTCAGTATTATAAAATAATGATAACGACCACTAAGCTGAATGACAATTCATATACAGTTATTCTGAATCTCTGTATCGAACGAGATGCCCAATGTGTATTTTGTAATTTTTTATTCCTTTCCCCACTCTGTTCTCTACTTAATCTAATTATTCTTCGTGTCTTAACTTTAGCTGAAACTTTTTCATTCTGTACTGTAAAACACGCATATATTGCTTGAGTTTGAATAGGCTTAAACATTCATAATCCCTGCTCTATCGATTTAAGATCAAGTTGCATCAGCTCACCAACAAACACAAGTGCTAAGCCTAAAATCATGTCAAACGTGTTAAGTCATGAAAGTAGGCCGCCGCTTCCGCGGACGCCGTGCTGTCGGCTCGAGGAAATACTAAACACCGCATGCTATTATTTATTATTACTAGGATAAAAACGAGTAAGTAGAGGATAATAACACACCACAAATTATCGCCGTGAACTTTACATATAACCGCATCGAAATTATGTCATGATAAAAACTAGTAGGAGCTGCAATTAGGGCCTCTTAATTGCTAGGATGATAAAAAAAGTAATTATCCCAGCCAGACACACCGTTTTATTATAGCTAGCCTGGCCAAGGGGCTTGTAACAATGGTAATAATAGAAATAGCACCCAGAGCTCAGTCCCCAGTATACCAACAGGCCCACATATAGTCCCACGACTCCCACCCTACCTCGAGCAATCAAAACGAAATACTAGTACAGTAGGAAGACAGAGATATATCAGCTCACTCCTGCGTGCACTTATGTGATAATCAAAGAAGTAGTTTTTTTTTTTGTCATTGGCACTTCATGATGAAAATCAGGGAGCGGTTCATTTTGAATGTCTTTTTTCCCCCCAGTGTTCAATTTTTTTTATGAATTTTGTTTACTAGCACCGGCGCTCTTATGTTGGCTCTCCTGCTCTAGTATTTCCTCCAGCCAATTCAGTTTCATCCAAACTGTCTGAAATTGTCGTAGCTGGAGCTTTTCTCCTGGATGTAGGTAACTGATAAATGTCGTCATCTCTTGATGAGGGTAAATTTTCAATGGGAGGAGATAAGTATTCTGGATCGTCTACATCATCATCCAAGTCATCTTCACTAAGATTTGGATCCACTGGGTACAGTGAAACTCGATGAACAGAGTTAGCATACTTCCCGTACTTTTGATTCCCTTGATGATACTTTGGACGAGATCCAGGTGACGTTTTGCACGCCACCTATCTTGTGCAGAAGTGATGCTGCAGTCCGTGACCAGAGGGGTGGCTAACAGCTCGTTATCCCCACAGTTCACATAGCCGTTTACAGCAGGTTCATCTGACATTTTCAGTAAGCATGCGTCCAGTAAGTTTTTTTTTTTTTTAATTTTCGCACTCTCTGTACCTGTAGAATAATGAAGCGTCCATTGGTAAATGCAAAAGAGCAAAGTAGCTTTTTGGACACCAGGAACCCGTTAGTGTATAGAAATGTCAATTGTGATCTCTTGGAGGGGCAATAAATCACCATTTCAAATAATAATGGAAACAAAGCCCATAATTTTTCATTGAAACCACTGAAACGATAGTAGAATAAGATATTTAACCATAGACGAACCAATAGGCCCATACCAAATCAGTCCAAATACAGGGCTAGGATCCTCCATGCGTCATCATGACCTGTTGTCAGAAAAGCTGGCAAAGTTTCATTCTTAGCATGACTGTTTGTTTGTAACGGTAGTTTCGATTAACTTTAACTTAGAGGGTTTTACATTATTCAACTGACTTACGACAGGAACCTGCGCAGATTCGTTATGAGCGATCTTACTTTGTAAGAGAGTTTTGCATTGGTAAATCTTCTCTGTATACTCGCCAGCAGCCTCAAGCTCATCAGCAAAATTCTTTGATTCACCATGAACCTCGAACACGTTCGCGGAAATATCAGAGTCCAACTGAGAAACCTGGGATCCAGCTAACACAGCCTGCTCAACGTACTACGAAGCCCAGTCTCCGATAATTCCTCTACCGATGAGTCAACCTTGAGACATAGTTTAGTTATTTGAGTTCGTACGTTGCCACGAGTGGACACTAAGTACTCTGGGGTTTTATTCATGGTTATTGGTTGTTAATAGTTTGAGACAAAGATGCACGTCTTTGTACTTTAGTTTTTCGCAAAAAATATGTATATCCTCCTAAAGTAAATTTAATGAAAAGTATCGTCACGCAACAGTCGACTGACCTGGCCCGAAAAAGTGACACCGGCACCCAAAGCCTGATTCTCCTACCACAGTCTCGGGACATAGTGTCACGGGACCGTGGGAGGAGCTGCCGCAGCGCCATGTCAGAAATTGTATCATGATCACTGGACAGGCCAACGAATCAAACAGGTTAATTTCATTTATTAAAACTTTAGCAGGCGGGTAGGTGCCGGCCAAGTCGATTCAAACCAGTCTTAACTAGGCTCAGCGCGGCCACGGGACGCAGCTTCAAGTCCCGTTGGATGACAGGACCCCGCCGCAGCCCTTGGGACGTCCCGCCTGGCGCCAAAACCATGAAGTTCTGCCAGAAAAAGAAGTTACAGTACTAAGTAATTGTTATATTGATGAGAATTGAAAACATAAGACCTATTTCTAGGTCAACTTGTGGTGTAAATAGCGTACGCTGTTAATGAGGAATGAGATGGCAAACGTCGGTAATTAGGAATTAGAAGGCAAACGCCGGTTATTAGGAATTAGATGGCAAACGCCGGTAATTAGGAATTACAGTAGACGGCAAGCGCCAGTAATTAAAAATTAGATGGCAAACGCCGGTAATTAGGAATAAGATGGTTAACGCCGGTAATTAGGAATTACAGTAGATGGCAAGCGCCGGTAATTAAAAATTAGATGGCAAACGCCGGTAATTAGGAATAAGATGGTAAACGCCGGTAATTAGGAATTAGATGGAAAACGCCGTAAATTAGGGATTATATCGAAAATGGCTTAACATTCTATTACAATTTGCAAAGCAATCTCTGTGCGGAACCAATTGCTCATGACTAGTAAGTTGAAAGAGACCCGTCTACCGTCGGTGGTCAATGCTCTTCCTGCGAGATCTGCCTGGTTAAACGGCTCAGGCAGCAGAGACTACACCGCTGAAGCCCTGACCAGCATGGTAAAAAATTAGTATTAAGTGACTACGACTATATCCCCTGTTATAGTTTCATTACTCAACGACATGAAGTGAAGACTAACTTGCCCGGCGGAAACACACTAATACCGTTTTTGCAAGCTTATTAGATACGCAATTAGTGATACAGTAGAACCCGCTTAAGTCGTCACCTCTTAAGTCGGAAACCCGGTTAAGTCGTACACTAACAGAAAAGTACGACTTAACATTTGTAAATGTCGACTTAACCGAATTTCGGATAAGTCGACGAAGTATCGAGTTATCCGATGAAAAGTGTTGATTTACCATCCACTTATGTCGAGTTATGCGAGGACGCGCACGCCAATGAGTAGCTATACGTAACTGATTCCCAAGCTTGGATGACGCAATAATTGTCGGGGTGATGAAATACATCTTGCGAGGAAAATTCACATTATCTACTGATAATATATTCATTATAAATCTGTTAGTGTCCATAATGAAAATTTTTAAACGAAATGTAGTACATATTTAGTACATAATGATTAATGATAAATTTGTTCATGATATGCGCGTACGCACAGTATGTATTCCACCGCCCTATAGCATTGAACTCCACGCGGCCGCTGCTATGTATTCAGTCTTTGCCTGGCTGTGTTCGTTAGGGGTATAAATAACTAGGCTATAAATAATTTATGTGTACGGTAAGTTTACATATTGCATGATCTCCTTATGTAGCTATTACACATACATATAGCTATATACGTATCTATATGTTTGAACTGTTTAATTCTGGTGCTTAATACGTAGTATGTACATACGCATGGATAGAAGAATGTAATACAGTACTGTACTAAGTCGGACTTGTATACGACTTAACAGGTTATTAGCACGACATAGACGAGTTATCGGTTAAGTCGTACTATCGGTTAACTCGACAGGCCTCCGCCCCGATGGTGTCGACTCACGCGGGTTCTACTATACATACTTTCTCTAAACGGAGTCGCAACCATCGGGAAATGCAGAGCCCAACACTAAGGTTACCCTAACTGCATGGAATTTGATATTATTAAACGTGTTTATACGTAGAAAGCTTATAGCTAGATGAGGCTACATCAGTGCAGTCGCAGTCGATTGTATACTGTATTATTATATGAATATTGTTGGGTACACTCGTAGTACATTGATTGCTCTGCGTACGTAAACAGTACAGTCCCTGCAATACAGCAGGCACCCTACAGTTCCCGCAACACATGCACACTGCCTGCATTGGTGAGCAAACTGCCAGTGTTATCGGACAAAATGGATATGATTGTATGCATTCTAGCGTTCTCTTAGAAAAGTTCATTTTATGGTGTTTTATTATAATTTACCAATGAATTGATTGTTCTAATTATATCTCAACTCATGTATGAATGTCTGAAGAGTATGCCTGTTGATTTTTAGTCCTAAATACCAATAAATAATGAATTTATTAGTAAATCATTACGCCGAAGTACATCGCACCTCGCCTCTCCATTTATAACTCTTCGCTCGGCGTCTCCCTTTGTAGGGTTAAATTAACAGGGCTTCTTAAAAATGTAAAAAGTTAAGGGGCTATATTTTGGTGATGACCAGTTTGTTAGTATCCGTGTTTGATTTTATGTTTTAGTAATTGCTGGAACTTAACTTCAAGTTATCAATGCTTCTTCAAGGAAACTACAGGAAGTGTCAGTTACGTTTAGAACCTCAAATGACCAGATTTTGGTAAGGATCAAAATGAAAAACTGTTTCAGGACCAACTTGAATTATCCATTTACGTTACAATGCTTGTCGGAAGGTATTCGCGCTCAGAGTCTGCTATTTTTTATTGTTTATGCTTGCGTTAAATAGGCAGTAACCACCAACGCACACACCTGACCAATTTATCAGTATATGGCTTTGTTAAACTCTACGGGTTATCTCTTACTTGCCATTTTTTCTCTACTTTTCCTTAATATTGCTGTCTCATTTCCCAATGTCTTTGTCTGTGGGCAGCTAATAACTAACAATTGAACATAGCCATGCAATTCATTAGTATTTTCACAGGAGAATTTGCTCGGTTTCTTTCAATTATACGTCCGTAGACAGGATACAGGCAGCTACTGTAAATATAGCTCAGACCGTTTAAAAACACAATGATGTTGTACGACGAAGTTTGAAGACCAGAAAGAGCGCTACATGGAGCTGGGGCGGGCGGAAATTCACCAATATAAAAACACCGTTCTTCATTGATACTCCAGACCGTATCATGCCTACCAACCACTGTGTTAAGAAGTGTAAAACAAGTCCAACGTCTGACAGCAAATCAAACTACGACCTGTGAGCAATAGCAGCTTAATAAAAAGGAAGCTTGGCTACTGTTCTTCCGTTTTGAGGTGGCATCGAAAATACCACAATTTTCTCCTATCTAATTCTGAAAGCGTAACGGTCGTACTAACGAAGGAAGGAAGGAACGTAGGGAGGAACAAGCACAATTATAATATGAATAGTGGGACCCGTGGAAATTTCACGATTGATGAGTATCTTTACTTGTGAAAATGTACCAGACCTATACGCTGTTACAACTTCAATAAATTTTAACCTAATGCAGCTCTCTTAAAAGAACCCACATCTTCTAAGTTAACGCTAGCCACTTAAACCCTGGTGACCTTTTTAAATTAACAACGTCGGTATTATTCAACATGTATTGTCTAAGCAAACGCTAGTCAAACATCCAATGCTCCATATGAGTCTTAGAACATGCCTTATGACCTATACCCACAACTACCTTACAAACTTTATCTAACGTAACGGTTTTCATCTAACCTACCGCACATCCTCTAACCTAACTATCCCATCTAATCTAGAGAACTTGTGGAGCACCTCATCTAACGTAACCCACCACAGCAAATGCAACTCACCTCATCTAACGTAACCCACCACAACTAATGCAACTCACCATATCTAAGGTAACTCACCTCTTCTAATAAGTTCCCCGGTACAAAAAATTTAGTCACATAAGGTGTAGGACCTCCACGAGCACTTATGATAGCAGCAGTTCTGGAAGGCACTCAGGCTACAAGATTTCTAATTTCCACTTGATCCATTTGAACCACTCGCACATCAATCATTTCCTTAAATCAGTCACAGTACGCGGAGGATCTTCTCGGCGCCTAACTTTTCCGAGATGGTCCCGTGAATTCTCGATGGCGTTCATGTCTGGAAACTTATCCGATCATTCTACGAACCTTCCACAGCCAGAATGGTTTTCATGCCAATACTTCACCTATCAAGCGAGCCCGATCTTAACGGCAGTTATCATCCTGGATGTTTTGCAAAGAAGCAGTTCGATCCTCATGCAGATGCTGAGCACATGACACGATTTGGTCATTTGCCAAATCAATGTAGCCTTTCTGATTCAGTTTGGTGGTTATTCCATCCAAAATGCCCACTTCTGAGTAATTGGAGCAGCCCCTGGACATGATTAACAGATCCACTTCCTGCTTGTATCGCCCTTACCCAGAGGCTTTGTTCAAGGCTGCATATAATAACAGATGACTAATTTTTTGTCCGTGGAGCTTAAAACGCCACTCATCTACCTTAACACTGCTCTAAGCTAGCGCTCCTCATCCAACTCGACGCTCCTTACCCAGTCAGAAATTTTTGGGGGAAGCACCGGTAATTATAAGCACTTATAGACACCGAATCGATGAAACTTGCCGATAGTTATAGGTTCTGTATAGATGGGATATGTCCGCTTTCCTCGCCTATAACACGGCGCCGCACTTCGGTCGAATATCGATGGAGCGTTGCCGAAAACGACGAGCGCATACGACAAAAACTAGCCGCACGCCCTGGGATTCGAACCTCCATCATTCCGCTCTTCTCAATTATCCGTTCCCCACCAGTGAAGTCCATCACGTTACCACTGCGCCACCGCCAGCTCTGTGTTAGGGAGGTTTAACCCTTAAATGCATAGCGTGCCATATATGCAGCATATACCAATAGTGTTATTTCTACGGGTGTGCTATGATTAAATCAGGCATTAAAGGGTTAAGCTGCCTAAAGAATGTGAGACCACTGCAACATGTCTGTTGTTTGTTTTCAAGCTACAAATAGGGTCCGTTCTCTTGTGTACCATGTAACGCTTCGGGTAATGTTTGTATCAGTGCTTAATAAAGTTTATTGTCACATTTTATGTACTTACTTTTTTTCTATAGTATGATTCTGCTTAATCGTGCTTCACTTAATACGGCCGTGACACTTTAATTAGTAAAAGATTGGGAGAATTAACGTGTTGCCTGACTTGAAGAGGCATCAATACGATAAAAAATAGATATAAAATTTAAGCTGCCACTGCTCGAAGGTATTTTGTAGGAGATTCAATACATGACTTGGAACATTTTTCACACTTCATGGTGCGGGTCTAAGTGTATCATAACTGAGGTTTAATGCTTTATTTCTGTGAAATTTTCACACTTTTTTAGAAATACATGAAAAAATTGCGTACCCTAGACACCTTCTTGGGAAGGAACAACACGAGGCATATTTTTATTTATAAGACAAGAAAGACTCTTGGGGCGTCGTCCCGGCAACCACTCTGTCGGCGGCATTGGCTATAAATCACAGGGAGGTGGCGGTCCCCTCTAGCGCGCAGCTGAAAGTAAATGAGATGCTCGGCAAGCATCCAGATGCTGTCTCCGTGATCGAGAAGCGCTGTGCCGCCCCTATCGCACTGTGTTTTCGTAGCTCCAGGCAAGCTACTGTGCGGCCCTTTCACCCAACAAGCCCAAGATTCGACTTGCCGTTTCTCCGCTGTGCCATGGCATCCTAAAGTGCAGATCTGGGTTGGGGCCTCGAAAATGGTCTGATTTCGTAGAGCCTCTGGAAAAATCATTAGACGCTGCCAGATATTTTTTTGATCTATTTCTACATAGTTTGAACATATCTGGGTATAAATTTTGATATAAGCTACTTACAAGTTACAAAATTACGATAGTTTGAGTTTTCTGTGCCCACCATCCCGAAATAAGTAGAGCATGCAACAAAAATATCACGCAGCGTCCAACATTTGCTGAGCGACAATACCGATCGGACCCAGGCCTGTACTTCTAGGAGGCCTTGGCTGTGTCCTCTCTGTCAGGCAGGTGTGTAAACAATATCCCTACTTTTCTCGTGCAATGCGTTTTCAACGGTCATCACTCCTGTGCATCTCTAGGACTCCCTTGCTGCCTCCGTATATCTTGCTTTTCACCTTTCCTTGGACTCTCCCCCTCCTCTTTCTCGCCTTTTAGGAGCCTCGTAAGTATGGAACTCGCAGTTGAGCGCAACACAACCACCAGGCAAATACAAATCTTGAAGGGAACGTAGTCCCTGATTCCAGGACGGGTCTTTGTTTGTATTTAAAAAAAAAAATAAATGCTCAAATGACCAAAGAGCGCAAGAGCATTTCGTCTGAGTTCATCTGTCCATCCAATGACCATTATTACACAAAAATCAGCTGGCCAATTATCTATCCTTACTTTTGAGCACTGCAGTGTGAAATATTCTCGCTTTCTGTAAATCTATTTCAAGCAATAGTAAGAAGAATATATTTTTGCAATTAAATTATGGAAAAAGCTGGTTGACCCGCGTAGCTAGTTTGGAAATTATGTCGAGCCCTACGTAGGTTAGAGAGAGTTATACTTCAGTGAGTACATTCTGACAAGTTTGCACAGTCGAGCTTCATATAATTTTGATCCATCTCTTCTTGTGAGCCTCAGAGAATTTTTCGACGAGCTCTTCCAAATCCATAATGTGTACTCTCTTCCTCTCAGTGGACAGTACACCGATTTCGCTCAGTCGATCTTGACCCATCGAGTTTCTCAGGTAGGTAAGTTTTGATGAGTTTCATCTGCGAGAAATTTAGTTTACGCTGTACGAGTATCGCTGGTATTACTGCTGCAACTTCGGTGCGTCAGTAGAACTCACAGAAGGCATCCTTATATGGTTCTAGGAACGCAAGGGGTTCCTGCAGATGCGTTGAACCCGCCTCTCCTTTCCTAAATAGTCTCTCTATCAACTTTTCTAATTGGTGTACTTCATGTTTCAGGTCGTTTTGGCTGACTCCATGAATTCATCTGCAGAGCAGCCAGGTGGTTAAGGGCCAGGAAGATCTTTTGATAGATGGTGACTTGGTATCAGATCTTGGTAAAACGCGAAGAATGGGTTCGAGAAAAAGTGCAATGGAACCATGAAAATTGGTTTAATGTTGCTATTTCCGATGAAAAAAAAGCTTAACTTAGACGGACCTGAAGGTTCTTAATAGTACTGGCATGATCTTAAGAAGAAGGACCAAATTTTTAGCAAATGACCTTTTGGTGGCGGATCCCATATGATCTGGGGAGCATTCTCCATCAAGGGCAAGGCGAATTTGGTGATGATGGAAGGTAGACAGAATGCTCAGAAGTACACAGAGGTCTTAGAAGCTAGTCTTCTCCCATTTCAAACTGATAAACATTAGCAAGAAGCGGTGTTCCAGCAAGATAATGCCGCCATTCACACAGCGAGGTTCACCACGAATTGGCTTAGTGCCCATAATATCGCCACTTTAGCTTGGCCTGCTAAGTCACATGATCTAAACCCAATTGAGAATCTTTGGGGGATACTCTCACGGCATGTTTACGCCACTGGGAGACAATTTCAGGATAAAGAAAGCTTGTGGCAGACCATAGATGGATGCTGGAGGCTATCCCTAAAGAAATGCTCGCTAATTTAAATAAGTCTATGAATAACCGATGTGTACAGGTGTTGCAATCAAAAGGCAACGCATGAAAATATTAAGAATTATGTTTTTTTGTATCATTGTTTTCTAAAATACAATTTTTTCCATATGTGGTATCTTTATTTCCACCCGATTTGCACTAACAAACTATTTTTTTCGTGGTAAAATTTTGAAAAGACAACGAATACAATAATGATTATAAGGAATCGGTAACTAGTTAAAGTAACATTATTCAGTTGAAATTTCAACTATATTGAAGCAGCACATTTAAACTTATTGCAAAATTTCAAAATGTGCTATCATTATTGTCACCCCTTTGTTATTATCAAGGTAACGGACGTTGCTATGTTAGAGTTTGTCAGGGCTAAGTGATTGGCGTTACTTAGACGATGTGGGTTCCGTTTGAAAAGCTGCATTAGGCTAAGACTCACTTAAGTTGTATTAGCCTAGCCTAGGTCTTGCACATTTAAAAACGTAAAAACATTCATCAACCGTGGAATTTCTACGGGTCCGGCTAGTCAGTACTATATAATAATTCACGTCGTGTTTTTATTTATTTATTTATAACTATATTTATATCTTTCCTGTCACGCTCTATGGGAATAAGATAGGAGAAAGTTCAGGTGTCGAAGACGGTATCTTGGATACGGGGGTCGCACTTGGGCGCTCCAGCTGAGGCACCTGAGCTCTCCTGCACGATCCTGTCTGGACATGTTCAGATGCCGAAGACGGTATCTTGGATACGGGAATTGCTTAATATATATAGCTGAATTTTCATTCAAGAAGCCTCTGAAAAGTAATAAGCACAGGAGACAGCGGGGGTTTTCCTGAGGTGCTAATTTTCTACCGTCATTTATAATGACGGCCCGGGCCACTAGTCATATTATAATTGTGCTTGTTCCTCCCTACGTTCCTTCCTTCCTTCGTTCGTTCCTTCATTAGTTAGTTAGTTAGATAGGAGAAAATTGCGGTATTTTCGATGCCACCTCAATACGGAAGAACAGTAGCCAAGCTTCCTTTTTATTACTCGCATGTCGTAGTTTGATTTGCTGTCAGACGTTGAATTTGTTTCACACTTCTTGTAGTGTTTGGTAGGCATAATACGGTCTGGGGTATCATTGAAAAACGGTGCTTTTATTCTGGCGAATTTCCGAACGCCCCAGCTCTTTTCAGCTCTCTTCCAGGTCTCCAAATTTCGTCCAAGGAGGTTCTAATAGAGAGGAGCGCACCCTCTCTATTTATCCAACGGGAGCGTTGCGAGTAAACTTTTCCCTTAAACTGGCTGACTGGCTTATCCAATCAGAGAGCGGCATTGCCTAACGCAGCATATATAGGAAGGAGTCCTGAGCTCAAATATTTATAGCCATTAACCATCGACGAAATTCCGAACGAATGGAAGTATGTAAAGGAAACTTGTATCCTGGATACCAACTGATGATGAAAGTAACAGGGTGAGCAGTGGGATATAAATCTTCAACACGATTGTCTTGCAAAAATATTGAAAAACTGCCTGTCTGTATCTTCCTTAACTATATGTGCTGACCACTGCCACTTCAGCCAGTTTAAGATCTCCAAACGCCAGCTTCAGTCACGTGACAAAGCCATGTGTTTACTCGCCCAGGGAAGGCTCGCGCGTACTCCTCCCATTGAAGCTCCTTGATTTCGTCGTACAAAATCATCGTTTATGTTAAACAGCCCGAGCTATGTTTACAGTAGCTGCCTGTATCCTGTCTACGAACGTATATATAAACGAAACCGTGGAAAATAAGTCGCAAATTTTCCTGCGAAAATACTAATGAAATGCCTGCTATGCTCAATTGTTAGTTATTAGCTGCCCACCTACAAAGAAATTGGGAAATGGAGATAGCAATATCAAGGAAAACTATCCGAGAAGTGGCAAAAAAGAGAAAATGAGTAAAGGTAAAAAAATCATATACCGAGAAATTGGTCAGGCGTGTGCGTTAGTATTTACTGCCTATTTAACGCATACATAAGCGATAAAAAATACCTTATTCTGAGCGCGAATACCTTCGCCAAGTATGTAACGTTAATGAAAAATTTAAGTTGGTCCTGAAACCAATATTCTTTTTTATCATTGCCGAAATCAGGTCATTTGTGCCTCTTAACCCTACAAAAGGAGACTCCTAGCGAGGAGTTATAACGAGAGAAGTGAGGTGCAATGTACCGCAGCCTAATGATTTGCTAATAAATTTATTATAGGTATTTCAAATAATATATCAACAGGCATACTCTTCAGACATACATACATGAGTTGAGATATAATTAGAATAATCAATTCAATGATAAATTAAAATAGGATGCCATAAAATGAACATTTTTAACAGAACGTTAGAAAGCATACAGCCATATACATTTTGTACGATAACCGGGGCCCTTTGCTCATCAATACAGGCAGTGTGCGTGCGTTCAGGAACTGTGGGGCGCTTGCTGTATTACAGGGACTGTACTGTCTACGTACGCAGAACAATCAATGTACAACGAGTGTAAACAACAATATTCATACAATGATCACGTTTGCAAGGGACTGTAACTGCACTGATGTAGCCTCATATAGCTAAAGTGGTCATATTTATTTTAAATGTGTATAAAGCTTCGTTGTCCATCAGTAATTATAACCCTGAGATGAAGTTACATGCAAATACACAGTATAAACAGACGTTGACACGTACGGGGCTGCGGCCGTAAGAATGCAGGGTGCAGTGCACTATCGCGCCGGTCTCCCTCTATACTATAGGGACCATTTATCATAAAATCTAAGTTATTTTCACTTTTGCATAGTATTTTCACTCAAATTTTTACACAAAACATAAAAAAACGCCTCATTACGGAAAGCCACATGTTTCCAGCAACTCAACTGAAAATTTAAAGCAATAAAAATGCAAATTTCTGCAGGGTGAGGTGCAATTCACCTCAGGTCTCCCTGTGTAGGGTTAACGTTAATAACACTTTCTATAATTTTCTTGAAAATCCTTTAATAACTTTTGAGTTAAGTTCTGACAATTACTAAAACATAAAATCGAACACAGATAGAAACAAATTTCTCATCACCAAAATTCGGCCCTTGTACCTTCTAACAATTTTTAACAAATCCTGTTAATTTAATGATGATCCGTGTACAGTTGTTCGAGTCATTTTCTGCTACAGGTAAAAACAAGCATCTAGACAAACAAACAAACTGACTCACAGATCACAAAAATTAGGCCAGCTGCTCTTCGTAATATTAAAAAAAATATATTGAAAGTGTTTTGAAGATTCTTCACAAATGTTGGAGTCATGATATCAAGAGCAAAACATATGCAGACGGGCGGATCTTCACCAAAAGTTAGTCATCTCTTTCTCTTGATATGCCAAAAATGTACTGTAAACTTGATGACGATTGTCCAAACCTATTTTTAGTTACCTAGATGACAGATAGACAAACTCCGAGTAAAAACATAACCTCCTTGGCGAAGGCAGCAAGTCATTACCGAAAAATTTCAGTGGCTCTCGCGATCGAATAAGTGATGAAAATTATAAACAGAGAAGAGAAAATTCATGAGACAATGAAAGTAAGCGCAGGTTAGAGAAATGTAGTCCTGAAATGAAAGGTGAGCTGCTACGATTGAAAAGAATGTGAATAGAAAGTACGTACGTTAAGTGCTGATGTTAATTGACAAGCATTGGATTACATGAAGAACGTAAAGTTAGCTGTGGAGCGTTGAGTTAGACCGAGTTGTGTTAGGATGGAGTGTGAGCTATGAGTGTTTGATTAGATGAGGAGCGTTAGTTGGATGAGAAGCGTGACGTTAGAGAAGGGATGTTGGGTTTGGTGCCGAGCGTTACGTTAGGTCAAATAACAAGCGTTATGATAGATGATGAGAGTTAGATTAGAAGAAGTGTAATTGGTTAATTGAGGAGTGTTACGTTATATGAGATGCGTTAGGCTGGGTGAAGAGCGTTAGTTTCAACGAGAATCGTGGTGTTAAATAGAGCAGCGTTGGACAAGGACGACGAGTGATTTGTTTTAAGAGGTGCGTTGTATTGGATGAGTAGCTTTCGGTCGACTGAAGAGCGTTATGACGATTACCGCTTGAAAAGGATGCCAGTTATTACCAGAAATATAATCTTTTAGGCAAAATAGTAGAAGTTTGGGTTACAATAATGTAAGATGGTGACATGTATTCGCGGTTGTAAGGAAAGAGTTATTCAAAATGTTCCTACATAATGGAATGTTCGTAAGTAAAATAAACTTCTTTGTGTGCACCCACCAAGCTCACTGTAACAAGGAGGGTAGGCGGGGAGTCTGAGTGCGCCAGCCGTAGAGTCAGTGCGGCTGCGGACGCACAATTTTGGCGGCCCCGGCGCCGGGTTTTGGCGTTAGGGAGGGAGAAGTGTTTTTGTAAAATTCTCTCGTGAAATTCTAAATACACGGCAATCATCGAAACCGAGTTTACCTTTTAAGACCTCCTACAATCCTTCGATTTCCCGGTCCGTAGGAAGTCGTGGGCCTAAAAATAACAAGGCCCATGACACTGCCGCTATCCGGTGTGCGCGCTCCAGTGCACTCCGTGCTCCTCGGAACTGCTAAGATCTCGCTGAACTGCTTTTGGTATGTTTCTGGGCCCTTAGTCAGCAATTCTTTCCGCCCTTCATAGTGACATCTGGAATAGACTCCTCTCCGACGTTTTCGGTCCGGAGACAGTCAACGCGCTTAAAAATCGTCTTGACAAACAATGGGAGAGGCACCCTCCACAGCTAAGAATATCTCCAGGAATTACAAGCGCTTAGGAGTCAAAACTTGGGAGGCCACCTTAATACATGACTCTCTCTTCCGCCCCAACTAACTCAACATCTCGAAGCGCCTCGCATCTCTAGCTGTTACCGTATGAAAATGCCATGATTTAGATCGTTCGTGGCTGCCCAACTATCATGACTTCACGGTTGACCATGGATTTCTAGTTCATGGGTGCCAATCTAGTAGCGCATAGTGGTGTTTCTGTGGTTTTAATTCAGTTCTTTAGGCTATATTCATTGTGTTTCTGGAGTTATTGCTTTATATCCGTCGATGGAACTACTCAGTTGTATGAGAAACTAAAGATTAATAATTTTACTTGCCTTTAAGAAGTACTTTTTTCAATAAAGTTCTAATATTCCTAGAAATTATTTTGAATATTTTGTTATCTGTGATATAAATTGACATCCATTTTTTTATTATTTTCTTATGGTTCTCTTTTTGCTTGTGCTCCCTATGCCAGGGTCATCAGAGTCTTTATGGGACATGATTTTTCATAACTCAAGATGAACAAACTTGACCAACCTAACTTCACGCCAAATATCTAGCACCTTTAGGAGTTTCTTCATTATTTACCTGCAAAACTTTGTACACGTAAACTAAATCAAATGCGCTCCGATACTTCATCCACAGTGAGGCTATTGCAACCCCCTCCCCATCCCCCACCATAATTACTGGTACAAGTGTTTTCTAAATACCTGAGAGCACTTGCCTGGCACTGAGCGGTAGGGCCGCTCGGCATCATGGATCATGTGCTTGGAGGTGCGTGTTAGTTTTATGTTGGACAGCGCGTGGTTAACATGGAAGTGAAAATGCGTTTCCTCCAGTTGCTGGCGTGCCTTGTGGTGCTGGTTGCTACGGTGGCTGATGAGGTTAGTTGCAGTGAAAATTTTAATAGTATTACCATAATAACATTTTTTGCGATTACTTTATGATAATTCTGAATCTAATGCCGAGCTATTGACTTGAGTCGTTTTTATTGATATAAATAATAGAAGAGGGTATGTATTTTTATAAGAATAAGTTTTTCTAAGAATAAACATACCCACTTATTAACATTTCAACAAAAGTACTAAATTTTAAAGCCTACTTACCTTCAGGCGACGTAGTTTTCATAAGTCTGTATTTCCCCCCAAACTCGCCCACATCTGTCATTTTTATAAAAATTATCAAGTGCTCACCGGACTTACCCGTATATGTGGGCTGTTTTAGATAAATATTTCACGTATCATTTGACCGCACGCGATAAAACTTACGTAAAAATATGAAATCTTACGCCGGACGTACAAGCGTGTGGCGCGGTTTTCATAAAATTTCCCAAGTTTGCGTATGACTTATTCTCCGGCTATACGGTTCCAAGAAATTTTGTAGTTCGTATCAGATTTATCAGCAGGCGGCGTAGTTTTTTTTTTCAAAAATCTGAATTTGACGTCCTACACACAGTGTTTATAGTAAAATTTTTAATCTTGAGTCAAACACAAGAAATTCTAAATGTGATGCCCGAATTGCCATCGTGGAACCCAGTTTAAAAAAGTTCTAAATTTCACATCTTGTCAACTCGTGTGGGCGTTTTTTTTTTTATAAAAATACTCAATGTCGCGTTCACTTTCCAGAGAGAATATGGTAGTACTGGCGATCCTCCATTAATGCGGTCTGTCCAAACCAAGACTAGTCGCTATCAATGGAATTTCCGCAGTGTTGAGTGCTGCTCGGATGTTTATATCTGTGCGAGTTGAAATGTTCTAATACAAGTTCTAATACGCTTTTCACTTGCCTCAATGAGGTCTTTTAAATTTTCTTTTTTATTTTTTTTTATTTTTGAACCGATTTCTCTGAAATTTTCACATAAGATGTAGAACCAAAAATAAAAACATTTTGTTCGCGTAACTTTTTCAGTTTAGGCCTTAGATTTTTCAGAAAATGAGATTTTCATTGTTTTCTTTTTTCATAAATTTTAAAACGAATGTAAGTCGACGAATTTTTATGCTACACTAAAAACAAATACAGTTTTGGAATCCTTGAAATATTTCCTACAAAACTATGAAGAGATGTTTTTCAATTTCCTTATTTTTTTCTATTGACGTGAGACTTTAGATGGGTTACCGAAGAATTCATAAAATATGTAAATTTTCTTGATATCTCATATAATAATAAAAAAAATTAAATAAAAGGAAATGGAAAAATATCTTCATAGTTTTGTAGGGAATCTTTCAAGAATTCCAAAACTGTCTTTGTTTTTAGTGTAGCGAAAAAACTCATCGACTTACGTTCATTTTTATTCTGAAAAATCAAATTTTTCTGGGCGGCAAATTTTATGTTTTTGTGGATGAATTCTGTAAAAAATGCGCTGTTTGCAGTGGAAATTCACTTGATATGTTTAATCTATAGTACATTTCCACCTACAAATACCGTACATTCGTCATTCACTAATAAAAATATGAAATAGCTATGTATTAGATGAATAAATAATGAAAAGGTCAATTTTTTATCCCTTCCGGACCCCCCTTTCCCCCCCCCCCCATTTTTTGGGGACTCTAGTGCTGCTAGCCCCCTAAAAATTTGGAACGTAATAGCCCTTGGTATACAGATCATATTGCACCAAAAAAGAATTAGTCAATTTTTGACCCCCTCCGGACCCCTTCCGGACCCCTTACCCCCCCCCCCCC
>LQNS02278091.1:22947172-22961360 GCA_001587735.2 Parhyale hawaiensis | reverse complement strand
GCATGTGGCTCACGTTACGCCTAACTGCGTGTGGTGTGTTGGCGCATGTGGCTCACGTTACGCCTAACTGCGTGTGGTGTGTTGGCGCATGTGGCTCACATTACACTTAACTGCGTGTGGTGTGTTGGGGCATGTGGCTCACATTACACCTAACTGCGTGTGGTGTGTTAGGCTCTCGGGTTAATTAATATGCTGGTATCCAACGGGTGTAGAAGAAGACACTCCCATAGGAAAAAAGATTCGTGGCATAAACTGTTATGATGGCACGAGCTGCGCTGGAAAGAAAGAAGTCAAACGACATTTGGAGGACGAAAGCTGAAGTGAATGACGGCTGAAAGCCGTGATTGCTGCATTAGAGTTCCCCGTCCCGGTTCTAAATACCCCGGATTTTTTAATATATATATATATAAAATCGGCCTAACCCTCAACGATATAATGAAGACCCGATGTGTAGTAATCTATATATCTGTCTATTTACTGTTACGCTTCAAGAAAACGGGTGAAAATTAGGCCAAGTTGAAGACTGGCCATTCCGTCACGTTTCGTTATAAACTGATAGGCAGGAAAAAGACCAGATTGCTGATGATGAGAAACGTATTTTTGTGCTGTATATATCTGAATTACAAAGATGACCCCGAAGAACTTGTGATGACTGCTAACATAAAAATAAGTGGGGTGAGCAATGACGGCTTCATAATTGCTGAGCATCGGAACTTTTTTTTTCCTCCTTCCGACATGGAGATTTTTTTTTTTTTTGCAGGCCGTTCGGTAACACTGAAAGTATAGTTTCGATTTTCGATTTGGTATCACAGATACGGTGGGATATCTTATCAGTAGCTCCATTGGTTTTGCTTAGCGAAAGTTGTTTCGTCGACCGTTGATTTTTCGTTGAAAGAATAACTGATGCGACGAAATTATTTGTGGGAGGAAACTAATAATCAAGATGCATGAGAGTACTAATTAAGGCTACTGATATCTTCAGTGCTATGATTTCATCTTCGTCAATGCAAGAAGTGCATTTAGACTTAAGGTCGCCCGAGACTTTGCCATCGACTCGAAGAATGGAGAAGGTAACACTCGTGCAAATCAGACTAATTCTTCGATACTTTCATTGTTTGAATACCAACTGTCGCTGATTAAGATAAGTTGGCCATCATCTACAACTAGACCTATTTTTTACCAATCAGTTTTCAATGAAGCTGGACAGCATGACCATGGATAGCCTCTAATCTGGGCTAATTTTCGCCTATTTGCTTTGTTAAAGAGAGACAGAAAATTTACAATTCAATAAAGACCGATGTTTATGTATCTGTTTGTTTATCCATTTTCTACCTCGCTTTAACAAAGCAAATAAGAGGTAATTAGCCCGGATTTGAGGCTGTGGTCATCCTGTCAAGCTTCATTGAAAATTGTTGGTAGAAAATGAGCCAGGTTGCAGATGATGGCAAACGTATCTTTGTCAGTTGAAATTCAGCGGTAGTTGAAATGCAAACAATGAAGGTATTGAAGGCTGAGTCTGTATTTTACGACTATTACGTTCTCCATAAATTGAATCGATTTCAAAGTATAGGACAACCTTATCTCTGAATGCGCTCCATGCATTGCCGAAGTTGGAATCTCAGCACGGAATATATCTGAAGCTTAAATCACAGTTCATTTACAGATGATAGTTGTGTCAAATTTCAGTGTATACATTACGCCCCTAAATTTTCAGGCCTGCGACGTCCCAGTTGCTTCACGCCACTGTTGCAGCGAGGAATCTTTGATATCTCCTCAGTGGCGTGACGTAATTTTGACGTCACAAGCCTGGAAATTTATGATCGAAGCCATTCACCCAAATTTCACACAACTATCTTCTGTAAAGTAACTGTGGCCTCCATTAGCACACTCATGCATTTTGATTCGTATTTTTCCCCATGGCCTAGTATAAATACGGCCTGCGTGTTACAGTTGCCTTTAGAAATAAAGAGTCCTAAACTGCTTGTTGACAGTTCCATTTCACGAATGGCGTTCCGTATCCAGGATACGGCTGGTGTCAACATATGCCAAGATTTGAGGTTTCTTGCAGTATGTTCTTTGTTTGTGATTAGAATTAGCTATATAATCAATTATATCCAAAACTCTTCTGCATCGCAGGTTCACAAGGAAGGGGAGGACCAGGAAGGCGGTACTTATCTTCGTATCCTAAAATCGAACGTTTCGGGCATCCTACCCACCATCAGCAAAACTGTTGAGATAAAATATCACAACAGTTCTGCTGATGGTGGGTAGGATGCCCGAAACGTTCGATTTTAGTATACGATGATACGTACCGCCTCCCTGGTCCTCACTTTCCTTGTCATTCTTTACAGGCCACAAAAAATTCGAAATATTGAATTTGATCAAATGACACACTTCCTCGACAAGGACAATATACTCTCGTCATCGAATATTGATCCTCTCCAACACTACCCATCTGGTTATCAGGGGGCAAAAAAGGATGAATCCGTAGTTTTTTATAGGATGGAAGCGATGACTTTGGATTTCCATTCGTGAGCAGATGCATCAACATTGACGGTGATCTGCACGTAAGACTCCAATGCAACGGCTGCAGTATGCCTCTCCCCAAATGGTTCGTCACTGGCCTCAATTATTATTATTAAAACTCCACGCCCGGGCCGCCACGGACAGGTAGTACAACCCAAACGAAGCAGTTTGCAACACCGAGAAGCCCAAAACGCTGCAAAAGAGAATCCAACATAAACCCATTAACTGCTGACTTAAACGCCTGCAGGCCAACACGGCCGAAAGCCGACGCCGGCAACGAATTCCAAACCCCAACAGACCAGGGTACAAAGCACCGACTGAACTAACGAGTTCTGCATCTAACATTCTCAACGCAAGCTTGACAATTTTCCTTAATATTTGGAGTCGGCAGCGGATGCACATCCCCCAACGATCTTGACGAACCAAGCAAGATGAGCACTACAAATGAAAAGGACGGCCGCCCCATTCAGTCGCAGTTATGAGATATGCCGTCATGCAGATATACATCTGCTACTTCATACCGGCTGATGTTGAAGCAGTTTCCGTTACCCTCGTTCCGACTTTTGTACAAGATTCAACAAGGCGGGATTGACACCATGCAGGTCGTACGAGAGCTCCATCACTCAGGAGCCATATCGTCTGATGTAATATTGATGGCTGATGAAATGTATTTGCAACCAGGCTCTCAGTATCATGCAGGTGCTTATGTTGGTTGCAATGATGAAGGGAAGCTGTACAAGGGTATCTTCTGCTTCTTGATTGTAGAACTTCAGGAGTCTGTACCAATCAGAGTGCGTGACATAATTAATCCAATTATTTATGTCATAATTAAATAAATATTATAACTATTACCTAATTATTTCTGATTATTATATATTATTAATTTTCGACCTATTAGAATTTTATGATAGGTGTTATTACTGCTCCGGATCTTTTCTGTTTGGTGGTCATCACCAAATTTTATTTTGAATACATTTTTTATGTATTTTTATGTAGAATTCGAAAGTGATAAATAGTTTTCGTAGAAAGCTTATGGTTTTCGATTGAAGTGACCATAAAAACGTTTTTATCGTATCTATTACTGACGAAATATAGACTTTTGTAAATTTGGGGCTACTTTCAAATATATTGAATATAGATCTATAATTATAATACAGGAACATAAAAAGGAAGAAAATTCCTAATGAAAGCAACTTTATGTCCATATGCTTATCCACCACACCATACATTGACTGGACACTGAAATCGGGCCTCTCGCAATTGGGCCTGGAGGCCGATTTACGTAAGTGCTAATAAAATGAGTTCTAATAACCACAGAGACCTCAAACAAAGATTAATTTCTTATTTGTGCCATAAAAAAAATGTGTTGCTGAGCAGGGAATCTAATTCACAATCATATCTCTTCAGTAGGCGATATAGATCACACCTTCGGACACCAAGAAAAATTGAAAATTCATCATTATTTCTAGGAATATTAGAAATTTTATTGAAAAAATTGGGTCATAGATACTACACGTAATGTATTTTAATATCACATTCAATTAAGTTTTTTTTCACATGACGGATTTGAAGCAATAACCTCAGAAATTGATGTAGGCATGTAGAGCTTTCGGTAGACCTCATCCCAATAGCCGCAACAATAGTGAATTAAGACAACCCAGTAATGTGAAAAGAATAACCTAAAACCACAGTAATACTACATTGGTGCGTACCAATGAACTAAAAACACATGTTTAATTAACTATGAGAAAAAGATACCAAGACAGCCGGTAAATGATATTGAAACAGCAATTTATGGCTGACACAGCCCTTCATTACTGGAACCCTCTAAAGCTGCCCATCTTGATTGTCAATGTCATTTCACATAACTGTCTAGATATATCACACCCTTTTGTGGCTGCCTACGTTATATCACTTCATGGTTTCTTATTTTGCATCACTTTTTGGTTGCCTGAACTGAGACGCATCATGGTTGCAGGAGTTAAATCACTTCACAGAGGCCTACATTACTTACTTCACTTCAGAGCAGCCAATGATATATCACCTAACAGGTGCCAAAGCTACATCATTTCACGGGTGCCAATGCAGTGTCACTTCGCGACTGTCAACACGGAATTACTTCACTGCTTGCCATACTACATCACTTCATGGCGGTCAGTGCTTCATCATTTAGATGACTTCACGGCCGCCAATGCTATCACTTCACTGCTGCCAATGCTAGATCACTTCACTGCTTCCAATGCTTGATCACTTCCTGGCGAGCAGTGCTTCACCACTTCACTGCTACACCACTTCACTGCTAGCCGGCCTCCATCACTTTATGGCTGCAAGCTGCTCCAATTCACCTCTCAGCTCAGCAGCATGTTCTGATTTTCTCGCTTAGCCCGTATAGATACCTAATAAATTTCAATAACATTTTCAGCAGCTGTTGACTTGGCATTTCTTTACAAATCGAGCATGACACGAATTTGAGAAGCTTCTGTTCTACAAAATGAGACTGTTTATTTCACTAACTATTGCAAAATAAGTGTACTGCATATATCAAAGGATATCATAAACAGTTGCTCTACGTAATTACTCTACAAGCCTTAATAGTTTTGTGAATTTGTTGCGCATAGAAGTTTTAGAAGTATGTACAGGTTTGCCAGTCATTACTGAATGTAAAAGAATTGAGTCAAATAGCCTGAACAAAGTATGAAAACGTTTTGGGAGAACTTACAAAAATGCGTTTGCAGCACTGTGCAGTCGATCAGGCCCAATTCCGGGACCAAAATCTGCCTTAGGGGCCAGGGTCCAGTCAATGTATGGTGTGGTCTATGGCCTATCGTTACTAATTTTTAAAGATTTGAGCTTAAGAAAGCGAAATATATTCAAAAAAGTCTGATTGTGATATGGATGATGTAATTGTATTCAGCTACTGTTATATTTATCTTGACTAGTGGACCCATCGTGAAAAAATTCATGCAACAATCGATATGTTTGCCTAATGCCTCTAGGCCGGTGCGAAATCTCCTCTTCTCTTACTTGCTTCTTAATTTTCTTCATTGATCCTTTGTCGTGCTCTCATCCTTAGGTCTGTTATATTGACAGGCAGAAGTAACATCTTGAGTAAAACACTCCAACAAACTTAAACAAAATGGCAGCTTATATACAATGTGTTCGCTTCGTAGCAGTGATTTCGTCGAAACCGTCTTTCCACCTCAAATATCTGTCCCATTTCAAGTGCTCAAATTTTTACCCATGAAGAGAAAACTACTTCGTCAACTGCCCGTGAAAAATCATGTTTCGTTGACAATTGCATCAAAGTTGAAAGAATAGCTGTTGATGCACCGAAATCATCTGTGGGAAGAAACTACGTATCAAGATGCATGAGAGTGTCAATGGAAGCTTCAGATACTTACAGTGCTGAGATTTCAACTTTGGCAATGCAAGACGTGCATTCAGACATAAGGTCGCCCGATATTTTGCCATAGATTCGATGTATAGAGAAGGTAATACTAGCACGAAGCAGACTAAGCCTGCAATATCTTCATTTTTGATTTCAACTGTCCCTAATTAAGATACGTTTACCATCTTTTGCAACCCGGCCTATTTTCTGCCTATCAGTTTCCAATGAATCTTGAGACGGCGATTGACCACAGCCTCCAACCTGGGCTAAATTCCGCCTATCTGTTTAGTTAAAGCGTGACAGAAAATGGATAAACAAACAGATAGATACACATCGTTCTTTATTATATTGTAGATAAGGAAGTGAAGCTGTATTATATAGGAATATGTATGGAAATATCGCAAATGTATTCGCTCACAACGTTATTCATTGTTTTTACTAGATTTGATTTCCATTTGATAGCATCGTTTTTTAATTTCTGTCTAAATTACTGCTTGCTTTTTATCTATTTCAGTTTTTTAAGTTATAAATGCATTCTAATTAATCAAGTTCAATCAGTTTCATTCCCCTAATATGTATACTAAAAAGGAAAGATAATGCGATATAATTTTTAACAAATCTTTTAGAAATGAGTGAATTTCAGATTGCATTGCAAAGGAAACTCAAATCACAGATTATATTGACACCAGCCGTTTCCTGGATACGGAACACCATTCATGAAACGGAACAGGCAGCAAGCAGTTTAGGACTCTTCATTTAAAGAGGCAAAAATGTAAAATGCCGGCCGTATTTTTAGTAGGCCATGTCTTCCCACAGATGATTTCGTTGCATCAGCTGTTCTTCCAACTTTGATTCAATTGCCGACGAAACATCTTTCAATTACCAAAAAACTACAAGACAAATATAACACACTATGCAAGATATCTATGATAGCAAATCGAATCAGTGCTTTTCAATGTTGCTGAACTGCCTGCATAATTAATTAATTTTTTCATGTCGCAGAAAAAAAATGAGATTCCCAGTCGGAAATTAGGGTTATTATAGGAGAATATAGTGGTGTATGAGAGATTAAAGTCGATTATGGATGATGAAACTATATGGTAGATATGTCGACCATAACATAACGTTGATTTTAGTATATTTAGGTCGATAATGGTGGAGGCCATATTGTTTGCTTAAGGTTGGTCAGGAAACGAAGGTCTATGGTAGTACGTGGATGTTTGACGACTATATATGGTAGATGGTTCACCAGGATGTTTAAAGGCTATATATGATAGAGCATATGCTAGAGCATAACTATGGTAGCTTATCAACCGATTTCCGTTCGTACGATCATGAATGGAATTCCTCCCATTATATGGGGCAGAATATGCATGGATTGCCATGGATTTTAATAATATGGCTAGAATTCCCAACATTATCGACCAAAATAATATTGCATGACTATAAAAGTTTGAATGCGAAACATCTATAAATTCATATCATAGTGCAAAAATTGTGCATACTTTCAGTCTTTTCTTTCCTGTCAATGAAATGTAAAAATTGCAGAGTATATATGGACACTAATGCCTTAACGTTATTTTTATCTATAGTTTACCGATTTTTTTACGCTTACCCACTTCAGCGTAGTTACCCATTATTTTCATTTTTATTTGTTGTATCCCTTCCTGAATAGTATTACAATCCTTGATGAAATATTGACATCCATTTTTGTGTTCATTCAGTTTATATCTGTAAAGATTCATCAAGAAATTATTCCCGTCAGCTTTAGGTGAAAGATGAAAAGTTTTATGAGACATTTAACCTTTCGTACGCGTGCCCTGAAAATGGGTAGGCTGAAAATTTCCACCCGAGTAGTGACTTCCTCTAAACTGGTAGAGTAGCTTTTTAATGAAGTTACATATAAACGTACGTTAACTGCACCGACTGGTTCAATCTCCTGCTCCATAAATAGCATCGTTCTGAAGTTTAGAGCCTTAGACCATTCTGAGTTGCAGGCCTACCACGTACGTAATAATTAAACTATTATTATTATAAGCTACTAATCATCAGCAAACAAAGCAGGCATCGACTGCATAATATACGTCGACAGCGTAAAAAGTTTATCTTCGTAGAATATAGTTGTATCATTTGCTAAACGGAGTCGATTTTGGCTGTGAATGGTGTTTTTTTACGGTTCATTATGGTAGATCATGGTTGTGCAGCTAATGCCTTAATAGTTGTAATTGGGTATTTATGGTTGGGAATTATGGTTGATAATATGGTCGAAAGTTGTGACATATCTCTACCATACTGTACTCCATAAATGGTTGAATATGGAGGATAGTTCGATGATAAACAACCAAAGTCTCGACCATAATCATGGTTGTTCTACTATAATCACAACCATAATTTTCGACTGGGTTGTCGATGCTGAGTATTTATGAAACCTTTTCTGCATGAACATCAAAGTTGGCAATTTTATGAAGGAAAGCATGGTTAATGAAACAGGATCAACACAAATTCTTCGCTGTCATTTCTGACAGCACGGGTACACTATTGGATAAATACATGAACAGATAAATACACATCGGTTTTTATTACGTTGCAGATTCCCGGATTGAAAATCGGCTCCAAAATTGATTGTAAACCGGGAATGAAAACCCCACCCGGAATACCAAAGTACTAGCCTCGAGTTTGGCTGGCAGACAGTTTGGATAGAGGCATAACCATTGAATTGATGTCATCTTCATCCACTCGTGCACGCCCTGTGTAATTGAGGATAGTGAATCTGCTCGAGTAGTGATTTTTCTTCTTTACGTATCGGTGCTGACATGCATCGCATAGACAATCTGATGAAATTAAATGTGCTTGCATGCATCTCGAAAATAGGTTTGGGAAGATGAATGTGCTCACAAACATCTTTGAAATGGGTTAAGAAAGTTACATTTGATCGAATGAACTATGCTTATGTTTCTCGTTAAAAACGTATTGTACTGCTGGAGCGATATCTGCTAATGCCTTTGCCACCCACCGTCAGAAAATAGCAGATTCTTGTCGTAAATGCGACGCTTCATAATTCGCCAAGTGACCCATTTTGTCTCCTAGACTTGAATTTCTGCATTTCCAATTGCTTCGACTTTGAGAAAAATTTGAACTGAGACTCATAAAGTACTTAAAGGCCTGTCTACATGTGTGTCTCTTCAAAGTGTTCATTCATCAACTCTTCCGAAAGTGATAGTGAGCCCTACAAGCAGCAGAAAACGGCACTATTTTTTTTTTTACTTTGTTTTACTTTGAATTTAGAGAGGTGTTCGTTAGTTACCGAGTGACACTTGCCAAGGAAATTGGATTTGAAGGATAACATTTTAATAACTTTTTGCGGTGTACAAAAATTTGTAATGAAAATGATGCTACAAAAATTCGGAGTCCGTGGACTCGTTGAGAAGATTAACGTGTAGACTGGCCTTAACCCTTTCGGTCCCAATAACTCTGCTCCTTCTTTGAGGTTCTAGAAGAAGCTCTTAATAGCACTCTCATTTTAGTCACTTGACCTCAACCTCCCGTTTCATTCAGTCGTAAATAAAATACAAGCACTGACTTCAGATGAGTTGTAAAATATATGTGAAAATTTTCAGAGCGAGAACAACGTGCTGGTTTCATAAATGAAAGCTCCGATGCGAGAACTGGAGTTCCTGTCGGGAAGGAAAGCGTTAAGTGACGTTGAGTGGGATGATATCACTGCGGCGGTAAAAAAGATTTTTTGGCGTCAATTTTTTTTTCGGAGGAGACTCTGCATCTGCACATAACAATTTGACTGTAAGTTTTGAAGAAATTCTCTTCGAAGACTAGATTAATAGGCGGCAGTAGACGAACCAACAGGACCATTCCCAAAGAGACACCAGAACTTACATACACAATGACCCTCGATAAGCTAATGCCATCATGTCACTAGGATATAAACGACTGAGAAAGAAGATAAAAAAGGGGCGATCTCCGTCAAAGAGACGAGTATGCATGCACGCAAGCACGAGCAATAGCCGCTGATATGCGGGGCTTAGAGACGTCTATCTGTGTAGTTGGAGCGGACGAGAGAAGAAGATGGACGAAGGTGGGGCCTCAGAAGCTTTGGCCGTTAAGAGTTTGCGACTCCTGGGGAAGGAGTTCTTAGCTGAGGAGGATGTCTCTCCCAATGTTTGTCAAGACAATTTCGAAATGCGTTGACTGTCTCCGTACCGACAACGTAGGAAGGGAATCTAGTACAATACCTGTAAGTTGTCGGATCAAACCGTGATATCATGATTACTATTGGCTGGCTTTGGAGGCTAAGCAAGCATCTATTCGAGCTTGGCGGCGTTTGCTTGACTGCAAGTTATGGTAGACATATGTAGCACGTTGCGCTGAGTATAAGCGTGTGCATGAGAATGCCCAGTTTCATCAAAGGAAGTGTTCCAGGTTGGGAGGCAAACCTGATCTCGTGATCTTAGTTAGCAGGTGATGGTGGGAGACCGTATCAAAGGCACAGGAGAAGTGCACTATTAAAGCTATCGACCAGGTGGGGACTGATGTGGGTTGAACCCTTGTACAATATGTTGGACTGGGGAAGGGGGGCTGAAGTGATCGACCGCATCAAGCGGAACTCGTGTTGGGGGTCAGACACTTCCAAGGACTCCGTAAGAAGCGGAAGGAACAGTCGCTCCAGGAGCGTCACCGCCGGACAAAGCAGGGATATCGGACGGTAGGATTTACTATTGGAGATTGGTTTGCCTGGTTTAGAGATGGCGATAATGTTGGCTGCCTTCCAGACGCTCGGCAGGTTAGCATGCGCCAGGAAGAGATTGAAGAGAGTGGTCAGGAATAGCAGACTGCGGGGGCCAGATGCTTGATGTGTTGGGTGTTAGTGCATCATGGCCCACGGCCGAAGAGTTATTGAGCTCAGATGGCGGCACCTACTTGCTGAAGAGTACAGAACTCCTGGTCATGGTCCAAAGGCAGCTTGCGAATTCTTCTCTTAAGGGCCTGAATTTTTTTTTAGCTACTTGCTCAGGACCCTCGATTGACCCGTTGATGGAAGGGGATTGTACCCTGTTTGGCCCATCCGGGCGCAGTCCATCGCCGAGCAGCAGGTACACCACTTGGTCCATCGGCGGCGGCAGCGTAGTCCAAATGAGGTCGGTCCACCACGTAGTGTCAAGGTACGTCGGAGCCGGCTTCGGCTGCTGCCAGTCACTAGCGTTTACTGGACTGACTTAGCGGAACCAGTCGGCTGCGTGCTAAGAGTAATTTAGTGAATCTGTACCAAAGGCTAAGGGTTGTCTGCCTCTGTGGATACAACAACGAAAGACATTGATTGTATTCTTCTGTCCTAGCGCTGAAGATTTTTAAGAGAAATACTCGTGCTGCGGTTTATGCCCACCCTTTCACATTGGGGCCTGTTAGGTGCCAAACTCGTCAGTTCTGTCGGCGTTTTCTACCTTGATCCGTTTTGGTCTAGAATTCATTCGTGCTAGGATCAGCTTGTGGTGGACTTCGTGGATCTGCAAACGTTTCAATAAGCTGTTTATGGTGTTTACTGAATTTTCTTTAGTGGCGTTTCGGGCTTCCTGGTTTTCCATAAAGCATCCTTTGGGTTTCACTAGATGTCCGAGGAGGGTCGAGTGTGAGGTTTTTAATGATAATAGTAACAGTAAATCACTTCCAGCTTCATCGTTTGGGATTAACGTTAACACCATAGCAATTAACGTCAGGCTAGGATATGGTAAATTTAGCGTAAAAAACTTGATTCGAAAATCAGAGCCCATTCTTCCTCACACTAAAATTTCGTTGCCATGACGCTTGCCGTACGGGCCAGTATTCCCGTTCGTTTTTTCCATCGTGTGTGGATGTTTGGAATGGTCTTCATGGCTCTGTCTATGCTGGTGCTGGTATTGGCAGCTTTAAACGATCTGTACTCGGAGCTATTCTGTGATCTCGGATCTTCTTTTTTTTTCCATTCTTTTGTTTTCTCCACCCACTGGGCTGGTTGCGTGGGGGTTTCTTAACCTCATGGAGTTTCTCCATTCATACGTCGCCAGTCTGGTGTGATTTAAAAATAATAATAAAGTACATTTAAAATTAAATCAATTTAACAAAAATTTGCTCCGCTGCAGCAGATATCGTGATCATTCGAACATGAAGAACATAGTTTTCCTAATGACTTGGCCACTAGGGATAAATTATGCTAGCACTGATATCTTTGAAAAAACATAAGAATTCATGCATCACATGAACAAGAAACGCTGAGTAATGTATTCATTCATTACCCCATGCAATAAAATGTAGTGTAAGTTTTGTTTATCTCAATCAAGCTCCACGCGTAGTCGTCCATTTTAGATTCATTCCATCTTCCCTGATATCGCTGCTCCATAGTTACAATGTCCTGATCGATGCAACCGTTCACCAAGCTCTTCACTCCGACTACCTGATATCGCTGCTCCATAGTTACAATGTCCTGATCGATGCAACCGTTCACCAAGCTCTTCACTCCGACTACCAAATTTTCTTTGGAGATGCCCAGGTGCGAGTGCAAGTCATGAAGCTTAATTGACATTCTACAGACAAGCTTTCTGTAATATTCAATTGCATTTTGTACAAGTCCAGGCTCTGGGGGCGGAGGGCGTCTGTGTACATTTTTCTCTTATACGGCTCTACCATGTATTTTCCTATTCCATATGATGAGGTCTTTGAAAAAATGGGTAAAACTTCGCACCTTGTTCATTTTTGAGAAAGGGGCTGGCATGGTTGTCCCCAAAATTATCAGTTTTGGACTGATTAATGCGAAACTTGCTCAGAATATGTATATGTGTTTTGAAAAAAACACATTTGGTTCACATAACGCTTATGATTTAGGCCTTAGTTTTGGAGATAATAGGGTTTTTGTGAAAATATCTATGTATATTTTGGAAATTTCAAATAAATAGAATTCAATGAGTTTTCATGCTAGAATAAAAACAATGGCAGTTTTGGAATTCTTACCCTCATAATATTTTTTTTATCGCAGCACCAAACCGATTCCTTGTATTGTTTTTCCCCATGTTTTGGTTAGCGATCGCAACGAAATAGAAAATGCAGATTCCAGTTGTGGCCAAAAAATATGATAAGGGCAAAATGGAGGATCCAGCTCTATAGTTTTGTTAGGAATGTTTCAAGGATTCTAAATGTGTCAATGTTTTTATTCTAGCATGGAAACTCATTGAGTTCTATTCGTTTGAAAATTCTAAAATATATATATATACATAAACCCCAGTTTCTCAAAAACTAAGCCTTAAATAGATAAAATTCTATGAACAAAAAAGTTTATTTTCGAAACTTCATATTCTGAGCAAGTTTCGCAACAATCAGTCCAGAACTGAGAATTTTGCGCCCCCATGCCCCCCTCCAAAAATGTACCTGTGCGAAAGTTCTACCCAAATTTTTTTCAAGGTCCTCATCATATGGAATAAAAAATACACTGTAAAGCCGTGAAAGAGAAATGCACAGGAAGACCCCACTAGAGCCTGGACTATACTAGCTTCGTGCAGTGTTCACACTTCTCTGTTCCTCAAAATCCATTCTACTATCAGCCGAAAAGCTTGTAAGCATTTTTTCAATACATGACATTCTGTCTCTTCAACTCTTCAGTTGCAAACATCTGCCTAATTTGCAGCTCAATGAAAATGTCACCTTTGACTTTGGCTTCCGACAATTTTGGAAGTAATAAACGATAACTAGACGACCCGTGACCCGCTGGGTCGTCATCACGATCGTCATTGCTTTCGCACTGAAGCAGGTGTTCTTTAACTGGTCATAGACCACACGCTAGTCGGCCGTCTTCTCGTGCCCGTCAAGAAGCTGCCCGCACGGCTCACTATCAGCAGATTCTTTGCTTCTCTAACGAATATTCAACACTCAGGCAGTAAGAAAAGTCAATTTATATATTACGTATTTCAGTTAAGTAAGTTACGTATTTCCAGCGTGCCCGTTCTTGCTGGCGAGCTCAGTTTAAATTCCGTATCACAGATACAGTCTACTGCCGCCTAGGTGTCTAAGCGCATTAAGTCTTCATCCATCGAATTTTTTCCCGTCTAAAAGTGAAGAAGCTGTGTCAAACAAGACATATGCAAGTAAATTAACAAGCAGTGTTCACAGACTTTTAGTGTAATACTAGACTACCCGTGACCCGTTGGGTCGTCATCACGATCGTCTTGTCTGCCTTTCGTACCCATTTTGCTTCCTTCTCACCTGTAACTTATACTGATCTTTCTTCCATCTGTTCTT
>LQNS02278091.1:22926276-22940410 GCA_001587735.2 Parhyale hawaiensis | reverse complement strand
CGCTGTAATATTATTATAATATTTGTGAATAATGTTATCCTAACATTGAAATAATTGGCACTTTATAATATTATTTTAATATTGATGTATAACCTTATATAATGTTACTTCATAATATTATTCTATTATCAATATAAGTTTCAGTGCTACCAGGGTTTTGTTTTGTATCCACAAGAAGATAAATACTCAAATTTCATGTATGCCTTTCATTTTATCCTCATACTATAGGTGATATCAAATTTAATCAGCACTAACAAGGCTTAGCTTTCATCGCATTCGCAACTAACTAAATAATGATTGCCGCCTTCAATACCCTGCCAACTAAAACAGCAAAACGAGGCAGACACTGCTCATTCTTTGGCAACAAAGTTTGGCTTGTAAATGGCCATTCGTGATCAATATCGCCATGGTAATGATCATATTGATCACTGAAAATACAAGAACGGTCAATGATTTTATAGACAAACCAGAGATGCCATGTTTGGTCAAAAAAAATCTATCGTATTTACATGAAAGATGGTGAAAAGGGTTTTCTGAGAAATTTTCATTTATTTTTAAGTTAATGCACAAATGAACTAGCAGGATCTGATGCGTTTCGGGCATGCACAGGCATAAAACGAAAGTACAATACCGCAAGTCCAATCCTTTTTCAAACAATCGTAACAACACTTTTGAGTTTATCGTCAAATACAACGAAGCAGCACAAACATGGATTTCAAATTTTGATTTTTTTTTTTGTGTAACGGCTGGAATCACTCTATGATCATGGGTTCCAGACCTGACAGCAATACTCCACAAGGGGGGTAATATATTTTGTCTAGGTCTCTCTGGCGCTCTGTACAATGTTTACGGTTCGAAATCCCACGAGCACTCGCGTGTCGTCAGCGAAGAAGGACGCTCTCGACGAGGTGAGATCACTGTCCATGTCTGAAACATGCAGCAGGAACAACAGGGGCCCCAGAACTGAGCCCTGAGGCACCCCACTGATGACGTCCGCTTCATTCTAGTGGCATCCGTCCACGACAATCGTCTGTCTCCGACCAACGAAAAAGCTGTGGACCCATTTCAGCAGCTTACCTCCGATGCGCAATGCTCTCAGCTTCCGCAACAAAACACCGTGATCAACCTTGTCGAAGGCCTTGGCGAAATCCAAGTACACCACATCCACGGCCTCACCTCTCCCAAGTCTCTCCGCAATCACCCTCTGATGTTCTAGCATTTGGGAGACGCATGACCGTCCCCTTCGAAGGCCGTGTTGATTAGGATTGAACAGATTAGAACTGTGAAGATGGTCCACAACACAGCGAAATATCACCCTCTCAAAGACTTTTACAACGTGAGATGTTAGGGTGATTGGAATGTGTTTTCCCCCTCCCTTGTAAATTGGGCTAATGGAGCCCAACTTCAGCGAGGATGGCACCTCTCCCAGGTCAAGAGACCTTCGCCATAGAAGGTAGAGAGGAGTTTTTAGCTGCTGCGGGCATGTTTTAAGGAGAATGGCAGGAATGCCATCTGGTCCATAAGCAGACGTAAGGGCGACCTCCCCGATGCTGCTATCGATATCTTCTTCCGTAAATTGGACGTCATCAACCTCCACCGGCTCACCAGCCTCCAACAACTGCAACAGTAGGTTCTCGGTGTTGCTATACTTAGGCTGGCTGAAACTGAGTCATATTGCTGTCTCAGTACCTCACTCTTCTCCGTCGGGTCGCTGACGGTCTCTCCATCTCGAGTAAACGGACCAATCATAGTATGAGTTTTGAGCTTGCTGTTGGCATACCTGTAGAAATATTTGGGATTTCGTTTTATAGCTGCCACCGCTCTTGCTTCCTCGTGCCTGGTGTGGGCTTCATGTGACAAGTTGAGCTGCTCTTCAATCTCAGTAGTCTCATGTATAATTCGTCTCCTAGCTGAATCGTCACTGAGGCCCGGCAGCCTCTTTAGGAGGCGCGTTCTTTTTCTCATGAGAATTTTACGTTCTCTTGGAATAGTAGAATTCTGCTGGTGAATCCTCAGCGGTGTGTACTTTGAACAAACTCTTTTCAGAGTCTCATTCAACTTATCAAACACGTCGGCTGGGGCTAGGCCTGCAAATAGCGCAGTCCAATCGACCTCCGCTAATTCCGCCTGCATCCCTTGCCAGTCCGTACGTTCACGCATAAAATTTAGTGCTTTAAGATGGTTCCCTGGTTCCCCTACTCTCCCCCGCCCCAAGGAGTGGGATGAGGCCCGGACTCCGGGGTCAGCTCGCACTATTATCAAACGATGATCTGAGATAGATGTGTCCTCTACCGTAAGCTGCCGAACCAGTTCTCCATTGTTAGTGCAAAATAGATCAGGTACGTTTTTTGGCGAGTGGGTACATCCACATATTGTTCAAGGGCGAAGTAGTCCATAAAATTCACGAGGCAGGCTATCTGAAGTCGAGACTCATTTGAGCTTCCATACGCACCGTCAACAGACCAATTCATCGTTGGAAAATTAAAATCGCCCATCATAATAATTGTTGGCAGGGGTTGCCCCAATTTATCTATGGCTGCCCAAGCGACATCAATGGCTGGAGCAAAGTTTGCTATGTCGCAAGTTGGTGGCCTGTAGATTGACAATATAACCAGCCTTGTCTTTTGGAGCCACAGAAAGACATGATCCACCACGCCACTCGAGCCGGAAGACAACACCGTGGTGTCACGAGCCAATGATTCTCTCAGGTAAACGGCCACCCCACCTTTTTTCATGCCGGCTAGTCTGTCTGCACGAAATAGCTGGTAACCGTCTATAGCGACTTCAGCATCCCTTATATCTTCATTAAAGTGAGATTCTGCAACAGCAACCACTGCAGATTGGCCAAGCAGGGCTCTATTCCGGAGCGTTTCTATCTTATATCTTCGGTGGTTGGGATGCAGTCCTTCTATATTACAAAATATGATCTCGTTGATCACATCTGCTACTACCACCAGTTTTGGCAGGTGCACATCGAGGTTTTCTGAGGGCAGTGCGATCTGTAGCTCTGTTCCTTCATCAATGCGTTCAGTTGTTCCTGGATGAGCCGGATCTGCTGTGCCAGTCCTAAAAAAGCAGCTGTTCGCGGATCAGTTCCTGGTTGATCGCGTTCATCGCTTCTGGAGCCACAGCCAGGGCCCGCAGCAACAGTATCCCCCGCTTTCTCCCCGCGAACAATGTGGGCAAAAGATGGAAGGGGACCTCCCGGGGCCGACACCACTGCCTCCTACCGCAATGGTTTAGGAGTACGAGGAGTATCCTTCAACAAGGTCCTCTTGGATAGGCCAGATGGGTGGAAGAAGCTGCATTTCTTGCGGTCACAAGCCGATCTCCTGGAAACTTCCCTACAGAGAGAGGGATGGTAGAAATTGCACTTTTTGCCTTTCCTGCACCCGTTAGTATGTGTGTCCTCAAATTTTTTCAACCTAAAACACAACTTAGGATGCGAGAACTTACATGCATCACCCTTAATAAAATGTTTACATTTTTTTTTTTTGCAGGTAAAACCTGCACTAAGCTAACTTGTTTAGGGCTCTTGTTTCCTCAGGTACATTAATTTTTTTTTAACCTTCCAGTTTCTGCGGGATCACAGCTTGCAATTGACACAATAGGCACTCCAGAAAGGGGCGGGGCAGAAGATGAGGTCAACTCTCCGGGCTCTTGCTCAGTGTGGCAAAGGTATCCGTCACCACGCTGAGTCAAAGGAGGAGCTGTGGGGTATTTTAAATTCCTCTCATTGGCAGCGATGAGGCTGTCATCCTCAATCTCCCCATGATCATCCCCACTCAGATCACCAGGGCCGTCACCACTAACATCGCCCACCTCTCCAGCGAGGCACTTCCGCATCTCATCCTCGATTTCCGACAGTTTACCACCCGCCTCCCCAAAGACACATGCCCGACACATGTACTTAGCTCGGATCGCAGCATATCAGACGAGATAGTAATGTGGCAGTCCTGTACACTGAAGGTGGGTGTGACCCGGGCACCTCGGGGCCACGCCCTCGATGCTCTCCAGGCACACGGGGCACATTACACCACTTATACCCTCGCAAAAGGCAGCTGTAGCATTTTCAAACTTTCATTAAAACACAGATTTCACTTCTATAAAAAACACAGATTTCACTTCTATAAAAAACACAAATTTTACTTCAGTACACAATGGTAAAGGGAATGTTAAATTCCCTTCATAATAATGGTCAATGAGCCAAACTTGTTCTGCAAAAAGCTTTTCTTGAAATAAATAGTGTGGAGTAGAGCCAAAGGCGCATGATCCAACGCAGCGAAATGAACGCTCATCTCCTGAACGAAATTCTAGACAACTAAGCTTGAGGATGCATTCTACTTGGGGCCGCACTGAAGCCTTCGAGGATTGACTTCTTCGGACTTCAGGCAAGTGTGCTGGCTTTGACCCATTGAATTAAGTTGAGTTTTATCCATAGAACCCCAATCGGTTACTTTAGTGTCTGCTGAAACTCAACTATGTTCCGTAAAATAGAGCTGTGCACAGGCGAGTAGTTGCTTACACTTGCAACACGTTGGCCTGTATCTGACAAAGCAATACTCCTGTTTCAGTCTTCAGACAAGTTCAGCCTCGATGACATAATTTTGGCCCAAATCGACGTATCCTGGATCAGACTACCTTTCAGAACAAAGTATGTTAACGCGTTAATCATAATACGACCGTTTTAATTACTATTGATCCAGGTGGTTTAAATAGATTGTAGATGGTGCGTAAAATATTACGTGCACGTTTCAAAGCTAAAAAATCTCTCTCTGCAATTTCAGTTTAAACGTGGTAAAATTCCCCTTTTCCACTCGCTATTTCCAGATCCATTCTCTCCCGTACTAAAGTTAGTTAGAGATAGGGAAAACTCCCTAGATACGGCAATCTGTAGGTACTGTGATCAGCGCACTGAACGATACATACTGTACAACTTATAAGATAACGTGTTTGTATCGTGCTATTATTTGAGAAAATGATGAACCAATAACAGCTGACTTCGATGCACAAAATTTCAGGCATTAATCCCAGCTCTAGTTCATCTGTAAATCATCCTGCCCTGCAGATACGCCTTCTCGAATGTAATTGGCTCGCATTATTGACAGAAACTCGATCCAAAAGAACAAAAGTGCGGAACCATTGTTCTAGATCAAATGATTAAAAGAGCTTTCGGCGATAAAGCCCGCTGTACATGAGAGCGACCGCATGTAAACGAATGACGTCACATTGCGGGTCGACATAGCCCATTTTAGGGCCGTAACGTGTTATTATATCAATGTTAAGTGTATTTTATTTCTTCCTGTGATCAAGCTCATTACTAAAACAACAATAACAATCAGGTAAACACAAATTGTAAATGGAATTATGACCGGCTCCTCTGCTGAACGATACTCTGATTGTCTCATTGGGACGGTAATGTTTGGCCAATATATAATTTAATTATATCGCATCTTATGAGATCTGCTATAAATAAATTCTTTCAGTCTATGTATTCAGAAAGAAAAACGACTATCACTGAAGCACAAATTTACCCAACATTTACATTTAAAAAATGGATAAAGTAAACCACTTTCTTATCAAATCCGCAAGAAAAGACCACGAAAACGAGGCGCACCACGGTGGCAATGCTTGACTCGTAAAATATATATGTTTCCCGCCAATTTTTTGCGTTATGTTTTCATCTAGAGCGTACTGACGAGTCATAGATTATTTATAATTTCAATGAGCAGTTGTGTGGCTTGTTATTTTTTTAATATTTACGATATTGTAAAAAATAGCCGAACATTGCCTCACGGCCAGAGTTTGTTGCCTCTACCCTAATACTGCTTGTTATTATAGTACTAAGACATTGTTATTTTTTTATTTCAGAATCATTGCTGAAGGTGGGCCAATTGCGCCCGAAATGATCATTTTTAATAACTACGAACAATAATTATTGAGCTATAGTAAATTTACTGCAATGCCTTTTTTTTTTTATCCCATCTAGCTTTATTGGGTCCAGTTCAGTTTCTATACTTGTACTAGACGGCCCGTGACCCACTGGGTCACCATTACCATTTTTGTTTTCGCAGAAAGAAATAGGTGTGGTTTAGCTGGTCATAGACCACATGATTCTTCGACTGTCTACTCCTGTCAGGTTTTTGCTTCTCATAGGAATATTCAACACTGCCTGTAAGCAAGGGGATATATATATATATATATAAAGTGAGGCTTTCTATGTTAGGTCGACGTAAGGAAAACAAAGATTATTTAGGGGTACGTAAAGCTAACCAACAATGAGCTTTTACCCCGCCAACCTTGTAGACTGGCTCCCACCGCAATGCGTTTGTACAACACTTCCATCAGAAGACCTCGACCATGCCAGTTGGCGACAGCATGGGGTTGTGAAAACAGTACCTCCTCAGCGTCTCATAAGCACACCATTCAGCACATGCTACAATTTTCATATGCAACATACACGCCAATCAATATTTGAAGGTTATTTCTTTTTCCTTGCTGACGGGATGCTGCCTCCTAAACAATATCGAGTTCACTTCATACCTCAGCTGTAGCTGTGCGTTCCCCAGCAGGGTTCTGGGGTATCATTGTCCTTCTTTGAGCGTGGATCAGTTTTCTCCAGATCTTTCCAGCGTGTCCTCTCTCAGTTTAATTTCAACATCACTGTGTGCCAATGTTCAGTCTTAGCCGACTGTAAGTTTTGAGTGGGGAAGTTTGATGATCGTTTCTGTCCGATCTGCGGACTTGGTGAGCATACTGTCATTTACAATTTCTCATGACCTAACTACCCCACTCAGCTTTCATCGAGCAGATTTTGGCTAGGCCCACTTGCTCAGTGCAGTTCCGTGCCTTTCTTCCACTCTGTCCCCCAACTGCCCAGAGCCTCCTCTGAAGCCTCTTCCCGAGCTGGCCTCGGACACCCTGACGATGGCAACGAACACCAGCAACAACCATCCAGTTGACAATACGGTCGTCTCCGATAGTGCATCCAAGATCCAAAGATCTGCAGTCAGTGTCGCACTTGCTTGACGGTGACATCATCCTTGCCGCTTCTCTATCGGATTCGATTGCGTTGGCTCGCACAGAGTTAGTGGAATCTGCCACCGCTGCCCTGAAGTCCAACATGGCGCTCGGCACTCCTTCCTCTTGCATTTCCCGAGCCAAAGCAACATGATCTTACCTATTCCACGCTGCGCTTTCGCCGTTGCCGTCAGGGCATGGTGCGGCTCTCGCCGCTCTAGCGCCATTGCAGGGCATATTTCTATTGTGACGCTCTATGATGACCATTGATATATTTTTAAAGTCAAATTTGCACTCCCAGTCTGGCTTAGATGCAGTGGAACATGAAAATTACACAATCTTCAACCTATTAACTGTAGGCACTCGTATTCTTTGGCACATAGTTTCGAAATATGTAAGTGCATGATCTGGCCGTGATATTAGCAGAAAAACGGATCATTAAAAAAATGTTATTGCACTTTGATGAACAAAAATGCAGCATTGCTGATGTGTACAGATTTTGTTTGGGATTGATAAAACTCTACTCCAAACAGCTGCAGATTCTTACAGCACTTTATACTACACTACAACTCGCCGTGACTACAGAAATTTCCGACTTATCTCCCCCGGCATTGGATGGCCCAATATAGGCCTGGGCGTTAGGTAAGCTGGACAACCAATCCTGTGTAAGGGAGACTCGCTTTCCCAAGAGAACTCCATAGGTTACTTTAGGTCTGCGGTTTCCAACTAGTTTCATGCCATGGACCACCAACCGAACAAAACATGTTGTGGACCATCTCATATTTACCAATATAGATTAAGTGTATACAACAAGCGTATTGGCAAACGGATGCCAATCAGTTTTTAAACTAGAGCAATCTGAAAGCGCATACCCTTGACAAGCAAGGCAACAGTAGCAAAAAAATTCAAATTGGCTCTGAATTGATAATTTTATTTGTATACACTCCGAAATCTAATCATTTGTGCCTTTTGAGAGTAATAACAGCTTGTACAATTTTCTTGAAGATCCGTTCATAAATTTTTTGAGTTATACTGCTAAGAAACGTTATAACAAACATGAGTCAAGCATACAAACGAACAAACCGATCTGAACCAAAATTTAATCATTTATTCCTTTCAACATTACTAACAACCCCTATAAATTTCATAAAATCCATTGATTATTTTTTCAGCTATTATTGTTCTACCAAGCATAAAATAAAAACAGTGACAAACGAACGAGCGAACAAGCGGATCAATATCAAAATTTGATCATTTGCTCTTTGTTAAATACCTAACAACTCATCTTAATTTCATAAAAATCCATCCATATTTTTTTGAGTTACGGCATTGAGAAAAATGAGGCAAACAAACTAACGGATAGACATATCTTCACCAAAAGTTAATCATCTGTTCCTCCTAACAAACCAAACAATCCCTGTGAATTTTGTCCAAATCGGTTCATAACTTTTTGAGTTATCTTGGTGACAGACAGACAAAAAGACAAACGCGGCAGAAACATAACCTCCTTGGCAGAGGTAATAAGAGGAATATTATTGAATGAATTACCATTTTTTCTTGTTAAATATCCAGCAACGTAATAAATCAAATAGTCATTTTTCGTTTTCTGGCAAATAGGTACACTGGAAATCCTGCGGTCCAACCAAAAATCCCTCACGGACCAGCAGTTGGGACCAGTGCCTTAGGAGGCATCTTTCCTTTTCTTCAATTTTACGTCTACAACTCGTCGGCGGGCATATATGTAGGAAGGGTCATAGAGTAAGGTTCGTCTAACCCATTTTATGGGACGGGAACTTGCTGTTTATTTTAGCCTTTGCGAGCTGTCTTTCGTGTTCTATTTGCGCTTTCTATTTTCATACACCTACTAATGATGTTTGTGTCTGTTGTGATTCTTCGATCCAGACTTAACGTTTTCATTCGCGTTGATGCTGTGGGAGAACACTTTCGTGCATGGGTTTCACGTTTCTATTGTACTTTATGGCCTTTTCTCTTCCTCTCATGGAACACCGGAGTTCAGTCTAGGAAGGCTTAAACAACGGTCCTCTGTTGCTTGGAAAGCCGCTGCCTCTGATCCGAGCACGCCGCGGGCTGTCGCACTGGCGAATTGAGGCCAAACTTGCTGGGGATTAAACTCAGCGACACGCCATGACGGCAAGGGGTGGAATACATTTAGATGTGGTGAAGTGACAACGGTTCGGCATCGCATCAACGGAGGCCCAGGTTCGATTCCCCGGACGGCACGCTACGGATTTACACTGCGTGGAGCAGCACTCCAGCACCGAGAGGCCAGGCGATGCACGATGAGGGATCCTAAATTGACTCTCATCACGGACTGCTTCTCCTGCTCTTCACACTACTGGATCTTCAAAATTCTAGAATTNTTACACTGCGTGGAGCAGCACTCCAGCACCGAGAGGCCAGGCGATGCACGATGAGGGATCCTAAATTGACTCTCATCACGGACTGCTTCTCCTGCTCTTCACACTACTGGATCTTCAAAATTCTAGAATTTTGGCAAAAAGAAAACCTCGATAGGTGTATCCATTGTACCCTGTATATGAAATATAGTTGTTTGTTTGTTTGGTGTGAGGAGTTCTGAGAAGAGACTGATGAGAAAATTACTGCGATGCCGGACTATAGTTTTTTCCCCGTTAAAGGGTCCTGCACCACTCATTACAGGCCCGCACCCGCCAAGGAACCGATAGTACGGCGGCCTGAGTTGCTATTATTGGTCACTTTCTTCAACATATTTGACGAATGGATGAGCTAACGTGTTATTATGAATACGTAGAAACTTTACTGAATTTACGTGTACAAGCAATCTATCTGTTTTTGCTCAACATCTTGTTCGGTGTCCCGTAATTGAGGTTCTAAGTTTTTTTCGACATACTGCTTTCCTCTCGAGTCTTCCTCTCGTTAAACTCCGCGGTGTGTCGAACGAAGCTCAAACAAGCTGAGTAACCATTCGTTTTCTCATCTTACCCAGTTCACAGCTTGTCCCCTCGCCTCTCTTCTCTTGAAACATCTCATGCGTGTAGGGAGGTTCATACAAAGATGTTAATTATAGCTAGTTAACTTTTGTTTTCTCATTCAGTAAGCTGTTTCGTACTTGGAAGCATCTGCCTCACTGTACTACGTGAAGTAGAGGGATTTAATATTAATGTGGTGGTTCAACTTTGACGATATCGTGGGTTCCTCCAGTACTAAGCAGTGGCGTAAATACATGTTATATGTCTCCTTATCAATAAAAAAAACTGAGGCTTATACGCGTCTGAATAACGAAAACATTGTGTGACCTTACGACACTCCAATTATTCTATACACGCACACAAATAATGTTACGCAAGCGGTCGCAGGCCGTAATCAATCGCCGGTCCTCTTGTGATCCCCGGGCCTATAGTTGGACAGACCCATGAAGCTATAAAGCACAGCACGGAGCGTGAGCCTGGTTTCGTGTAACCTTACTGGCTGTGTTCAGCAGCCCGTGTGGCTGTGTTGAAGCTGGCTGCCGACCTTGAACTGCTGCTCCAGTGAGCTGCGAGCATTGATACTCTGAACGTTGTAGTTTGTGTTTTGTAGCTGTCGCTGCTGTCAACATGGTAAACTCATGCTGTGCTCACGGTTGCAACGCGCGGAATGACAAAAAAAAAACATCTCATTGCACTGGTAATAAATCTAGGTAAAATCCACACTTTTGGAGCAAACTTATTACTAACGTATGTTCTTAACAGATTTTTTAATAAGCTGATGTCTATATGCTGATATCATAATCATGGGAATTGAATGTGGTTTCTTTATCTCAGCATGTGTTATTATCTTAGCATGTGGGTCTGCACTTATGGCCTCTATTGATTTGTTTTGGGTAATGATTTACTTTCCAAAATTGACAACTTACTTTTAGTTTCATTACCTCCACCAAGGAGTTTATGTTTTTGTCGTGTTTATCTGCCTATTTGTCTGTCTGTCAGCAAGATAACTCAAAAAGTTATGAACGGATTTTGACGCAACTTACATGGATTATTAGGAGGTATGTTAGGAGGAACAGACGATTATCGTTTGGCGATGATCTGTCTATCCGTTTGTTTGTCTGCCTATTTTTTGTCAGCACCATAACTAAAAAAATGGACGGATTTTCATTAAATTTACATGAGTTGTTGGGTATATTGCAAAGAGTAAATGATCAGATTTTTGTCATGATCTGTTTGATCGTTCATTTGTTTGTTGCCAAGTTTGTTTTTTCTTTGTTAGCACAATAACTAAAAAACTTATGGATGCATATTTATGAAATTTACCGACCACGTTGGTAATGAACAATTGATGAATTTTGGTGATGATCGGTCGGTTCGTTTGTGTGTTTGACTTATGTTTGTCATAATGTTTGTTAGCAGCATAACCCAAAAAGTTATGAACGGGTTTTCAAGAAAATTACCGAAGCTGTTAATACTGTCACAAGGCACAAATGATTATATTTTGGTGTTGATACAAAGAAAAACGTGGTTGCAGAGTCATTTTGAATTTTTCGGTACCGCTGCTCTGCTTCGTAGTAAGGCAGATACATGCTGCTAACGAATACATAAGAAAACTTACTTTCAGCAAGAAAGTTAGTTGGCAAAAAGCACTGAAGAATGTCATCTCTAGCGGCTTGTAGCATGCGCGCAGCTGCACAGCAAAGCTCGGCACCAAAAACTGTACACGTGTGCGTCAATTGATCCTACGCGCACATAGTGCCTGCCCGTGGGCGCTGGTCATCACTGGCTGAGTGGCTGGCTTTGGTGCACCGCCGCCGCATCGGTTTTGCTTGAGTATTGCTCTGTTTCTTCTTGAGTAACTTTGTTTCATATGTAATGCATTGCTGTTTTTAGCCCCTGTTAGGTAGTTTAATATTTCAGGTTGGTGTCTTCGCGTTCTTTAACAATTATTCGATATGGCTGCGTAGTTATAGCCTGAAACGTGTATTTATCCCTATGCAGTACAGTGTTCGGTAGCCCTCCCGAGTGGCTGACTGCTGCCCGCGCCAGCTTCAATCTGCAATGAGGCGCGACTCTGTAGTGCGGTCTCCTGTGCTTTATACCTTCAGTGTGTACTTCAGGTCCCTTGACACTCGCAGAAACGTATTGGGTCTCTGTTTCTATGGACATCAGGCTAAGATTCCTTCTTACACCGTAAAGACCTTACAAGTTTTTATTTTGCTTTTTAGGCATTATTCTAATCAAGCATTTTGTAACTATTATACGGAGCATTGTGAAGTGCGGCAGTTTGAAACCCAGGTTTTGCGGTCAATTTAACTGTGTTCTCTTCTTGAAACTGGGAGATTTTTAGGGCCTGCCTAATAGAGTTGAATTCTCATCGCGGTAGTTGCAGATTGCCGAAAGCTGTTCCATTGACCTACCTTGTGAAAAAAAGAGTGTTTAGGTGGACTTCAGTTGGAACAGCCTGAGGTCACTTATTATCTTCCTCATCTCTCAAGATCGCAGGGAGCTCTGAGGGTGATGTGTTCTTTAGCGAGGTGTTGCTTGTGCTGTAGCCGAAAGGTCATAGTAGATGGGCTTTACCATTTTATGTTATAGTAACTACTGTAGTCTATATTGAAGCCCGCTAGCTTGAGGTTGTCATGCCTTGCCTTTCTGAACATCTGCTCTTTAGCTCCTACATTGGTTTCTGCAATCACCAGATCCTACTGATATGATTTGGTTTTCCTCTTCTTAACGGCTTGGAATTTTTTCATACAGTATCCTAATCAAGTAAGTACCCTCTTGGTGGCGAAGAGACTGCGTTTCTGCATCGCACAATAAGAGGCGCAAGTTGGAGTCTCAGACGAAACACAACGGATTTATAGTGCATGGAACACTCAGATACCGATAGGCGAGGGATTCCCAAATTGACTTTTACCACCGCTGCGACTGCATCAACTGCTCTTCATATAACTAGATCTTCAATATTATAGTATTAAGGCAAAAAAAAAACTCTTTAGGTGTATCCACTTTATGTGAGATAATAAATGAGCGTTATAATTGATCATGACATCATGTATGAATTCCCTTTTCCTCTCTCGTAATGCCTCTACAGGTACTGTAGAGACTGAGACTAGTATGGAATCCAATAATAACAAACTTACGCATGAGTCCTTTAGTCGTATAAGGGAGGTTATTCATGCCCAAAGCAAAATGAAATATAGTCAAGCTTGAAAATTTGAAAAGTGTTCAACCATCAGCATAGAGGCTGAATTAGGAAGTTTACGCCATATGAGCGCAATAACGATCTGAGCTACATGTTCCCAAAAAGACACGGCGCCTTTGGAGATCAACATAAACTTGAACAATAACTCAAGGCGCCATATGAAAGTAATCTGGGGTTAACAATCGGGTATGTCGCCATCGGAGATGAGCATAAACAAGTCCCTGTCTTCGTCTCCGTCGCAACTAATGGGGATGAGTTCCGCCGGTCCCGTCATCGCTACGCACGAATACTGACTGAAATCCTCTGGTGCGATTTCATCCTGCCAGTCTTCAGAGTTCACCTCTTCCAGAGTGTCCATCCAGCGGAAGGTGCCAGTGGCATCTTTTACAGCATCCACCCAGTGCACTTTCCCGGGGGTGAAAGTCGTCCCAGCAGAAAGAAAGTAGTCCTGAATTAAACCATGTTTGACCTGGCCGAAAAGACGGTTGGGGATGTCAAAGCTCGGCAAGAAGTAGTACTTGACTTCACAGAAGCTCATGCGAATCGACTTGAATGTCAAGTTTCTGCAGCCAACATCTTCTAGACGAAACATTGCTGGGCAGCAGGCATCTTCTGGTGCAGGGTTGAATGGGGGTACAGGTTCGTCATCTGGTGATTAGATTAAAAATATATGTTCTATTAATAACAGATCCTGGCCTGAATTTACTAACATTTACAACATTGTAAAACTTAATTTGCGATATTGTACCTTACAACGATGATGCATGTATGGAATTGTTGATATAAAATTAAAGAGGAACGCATGCATAATCTAGGTATCTATCTATCTATCTATCTATATTATACTAAAAGTCTGTGAACCGGTCTTGCTTGTTTACTTGTGTCTTGTGTCTTGTCATCTTGTTTGACACATCTTCTTCACTTTTAGATAGGGAAG
>LQNS02278091.1:22887686-22907197 GCA_001587735.2 Parhyale hawaiensis | reverse complement strand
CCTTACCTAACCTTACCTAACCTTACCTAACCTTACCTAACCTTACCTAACCTTACCTAACCTTACCTAACCTTACCTAACCTTACCTAACCTTACCTAACCCAACCTTACCTGACCCAACCTTACCTGACCCAACCCTAATTTCACTTGTATGGGATCGCTCGGTATTTTCTCCCATAGAAAAACAAAGGGAACTTCAAAGTCATATATCTCGCAAACTAAGCATTTGCGACGAAAACGTTATTCATGTATATTGTCTTAAATTGACCCAATTTACATACTGAACACAATAAAAATCATGAAAATCATGTGTAAGTGAAAGTAAAATAATACCCAGTTAGGTTGGGTTAGGTTGGGTTAAGTTAGGTTGGGTTAGGTTAGGTTAGGTGAAGTTGGTTTAGGTTAGGTTGGGTTAGGTGACGTTAGATTTGGTTAGGTTAAGTTGGGTTAGGTTAGGTTAAATTGGGTTAGGTTAGGTTAAATTGGGTTAGGGTAGGTTGGATTAGGTTAGGTTGGGTTAGGTTATGTTGGGTTAATAAGGTTCCTATTTTCTCCCATGAAAAAAAAGTGCAAGCCTCAAAGTCATATATCTCAAAAACTATCCATTTCCGAGTGAAATATATGGGTATCACAGCACCACATACATCTTCATAATGACTTATTTAGTTTTTGGAATAAACGTATCAATTTTGGTATCAAATTAAAGCTTATTGCAAATAGAATACAAATATAAAGGTTTAAAGATATAAAACACAAGTTGAGGTCAGTTTAGGTCATTTAAGGTCATACAAGGTCCCTAACCCAACCTGAATTAAACGCGTAGCATATCCTGTTTTGAGTCAAATCGAATAATTTTATTACATAAAGTAAAACTATATGGTTCTTGATCGTTCGCTACAAAATAAATAATTTTAGAAGGCCAAAATCTAAGGGGCCCCACACACGCTCAGGCGGCCTGTCTCGAAACTAAAAAAAAAAAAACAAGCCCTGAAACGTTCAGAATTTCACGTCACAATTGCATCATGCAATTGTTGCCACGATTATTTTTTTTCTATTTTCACAATGGCGTGACGAACTTGTGATCCCGCAAATTTGAACGTTTCAAGGGTTTGCTGCAAACACTCAAATCTTACATAACTGCAATAAAGAGAACTGTGGTGTGGATCTGAAACAGCGCAGCGTCAACATGTCTGTCGCACACATCAGCTGCTATTCCCAGGCAGAGTGTCAATTTTTGACTGACTTCATAAAACTTTATACACACAATCCCTGCCTGCGGAAAGTGAAGTAAAAAAAACATAGCGATAGAGGAAGAAAAATGCAGCCTATGGCATGCTTGTCGAGAAATGGAAAGAGATGGACAACAATGCCACTAAAGAGCTAGTCACGAAAAAATTAAAAACATGAGGAACTCCTTTAGGAAAGAGTAGGGTAGGCCCTACCAAAAAGTTTTGTCCTCTATGAAGTCAGGTAAAGTATCCGCATATCATTATAAAACAAACTTTTCTTAACCTCACGTTCATGAAGTATATACTTTGAAGTTTATTTTACATTCAAGTTTACTTTCAAACCTTTTCCGACGATTTGTCTTTTGTATCATAACGCAAGTAAATCTAATTCGTTTCTATCTAGGGGCGCAGCCAATTCAAGCCACGATGTTCACTCCACGGTGTCTCTGAGAGAAGTCAGAACTGAGAGTAGGTTTCCGTCTCGATGGTCTCGGCTTGAAGCGGACTGAATCCTGTGTCAGTGACACAGGCGGCCCGTCCGGCCGCTTGTTCAGGTGGCCGAACAGACCGCCTGATCGTGTTTGGGGCCCTTACAAATGTAAAAATATCACCTTCAGGTGTCCTTTTAAAATGATATTCGGGATACGGATGGAACCATATACAATATGGCTTCTAAAGCAAATTTACACATCGTTTGAGACATATACCTCCCACTATGAACGATGTTCAGCATTTTGTACCCTGTCTTTCTGTTTTCTTATCTCCACTTCCCTTGTCCTATGATACCACTTTGTCTCGAAACTCATCCAATTCTTCATCCTCATCAGTCTCAACGGCACGCTTGCACAGTGTTCTTTCGCTTCACAGCTGCAGTATGAAGTAAGTTCATGATGTGTTAGCTGACCGGCAGGACAATTAGCCCTGGAACACGGTGACACAGACTTGGATCCACAAGCAATGAGTTTGGATAATTCTTTGGCAGCCTGAACTCACTCTGCCATGAACAAAGATTTGCTCTTCTTTTTTATCCAAACGTGGATAAGTCGGTAGTAGAAGGTTCATTCTGATCGGATACTCTACACAATAGCTCTTGGAGACGAGTACGTGTGATACGCTCTATTGCTGGCTTCTCACTAGAAGGTAGGCTTATGACCTTTGAAGGTTCTAGCTCTTTCGTTTTGCTATATAATGTGGATCTCAAATTGTTGAGAGGTTCAGCTACCTTCCTGCAGTGCAAGAAGAGAGAGTATATTCTAATTTTCATCTATTTCCCTTCTACACGTTTAATTTAAAGTCCTGTTGAAGTGACGACATTATTTGACCCTGTATATGACCTTAAATGACCTTTAGATGACATATACTTATGTTTTATCTGTTTCAACCTTAATAGTTACATTATACTTGTCATAAGCATTAATTTGATGCCGAACATGATATCTTTTTTCCAAAAACTAGATAAGTCATATATAATGAAGAAGTATGTGAAAAGGTGGGCGTGGCTTCTGACGTTAGTAAAAAAAAATGCTCAAAGGTGCCAAGCTGGCACCCGTCAAATTCGTAAAGTGTACACCCTATACTAATATTTTCAGCAAAAAATTGCATATGTTTCTCCTTGACTTCAGCAGTGCCTCAGGAAAGTAATAACTGAGTCAAGTTCATTTAGAGTCTAACTCTTAATTTCGCAAATAACATGAAGAGCTACGAACAAAAAAACAATTAAAATTCCAGAGATAAATGTTTTTGTTAAGGGAAAAACAACCATTAACTGTAAAATAGCCCACTTGTAAAGAGAATTGGATTCAACGCATAACTAACACACAATCAACAAATCTGAGTAACCCCACAGTGGGCGAAAGAATTATGCAGAAAAATCATGGTAGTTCGCGGATACTTGTTCTGTCTCAATTCCGACGTAGCTAAATAATGGTAATGTGGGCTGGCACTACCACATGTGAGGCGACGTAAGACAGTCACTAAGAAATACCAACGAAACCTGCTGCCATGCTGTGGCGGAGCTGCAAATGGCTTTATTGAAAGAAAACGAGACAGAAAATAGAAATATCTAAGAGCTTTGTTTTGTTGGGAATGGTTTGACGATTCCAAAACTGTCCATGTTTTCATTCTAACATAAAAATTGGAAAATTCTATATGAGCATCAGAAGAAATTGACAATTTTTCAGAAGAGCCAAAAAAACGTTTATTTATAGGAAAAATAGTTTGAAAGCATTCATAAACATAAAAAGCTGTGTATGCAATGCTTGAAATATGTTAATACAAACGAAATAGTCATGCACATAATATGATTTACGTATTTTGTACTCACCCATTCGATGATCAGCAAGTTTAACCTTCATATGAAACTCCGAGAGGTGGGTGACCGTTACGCTAACTGCCGGGCCTCCTGCCTCTCATTCATCGGTAGCACTGGACATTTCAAAGCCCGTATTGACCAACAGCTAGGTGTGTCTAGCCGAACCGGTTTACCACCAGCAAAACTCTCACATTTATCCCCCCTCCTACATACTGAGCAAAACAGTCATCCCATCAGCAAGAACTACTTTTCTATCATAGACTCGTCTAATCCAATCGAACTCGCAACGTTAGAGTCCCTCTACTTACATAGAACTAGACCCAACCTTAACCTTATGACCTCAGCCGTACCGCTGCACACGGTCCCCACTTACAGTAGCTCGCACACGCTGACTGTACAGCTAGGAGCCGACGTCCAGGCCCTCCACCTACTTTGGTTCATTCGCTTACATGAGGACTCTTCCGTGACAACCCGCATGCTCCCTTGACTTCAGTAATAAATAAAACCCTTTTACCTTATAGGTGTAGCTTGCAATTTTTTTTTCTGAAGATGGGACACACTCTTCCTAAACGTTCATTTTTCGAACAGTGGACTTTGTATATAGTTCTTAAAGTTTTATTTCATAGAAAATTTAAATAAAGTTGAAAGATGGCAAACTTAATGATGCTAGTTATTTATTTAGCGGTTCCTAATAATTAAATCATTCCATGTTCAATGGAACAAGTACGTATTATTTTGTACAGGTTTTATGGTCATTTTTTTTTTGCATATTGGCAACTTTTTGTCTTTGTGTCTGGTCAAAATAGCATTTTTAATAGAATAGCCTAGCAGTGTTTACAATAAATGCAAATTTTTATTCGCATTCATAGCAGTAATAACAAAAATCGAATAAATGCTAGAAATCCGGGCTCTAGTTATGCACAAACAAGTCAACTTCTGAAATTTTCACTTTCTCTACGGAACTGGTGCACATCATTGGTAAAGTAAAGATAAAGTCAACTTTGAATCTACTCTCATCTAGGACACGCACAGGTTTGTGCGGCAGATATAGGCCAACTGGCCTTAAAAGAGTAAGCACAGCTACAGCCGACCACGAGTGGCTAAGAACTATTGCGCCGAAACGAAAGGTTCAACGACCCAAGCCCCCTCCCATTCCTGGTCATCAGGTGCCCTCACACAGCTCTGCATACCAAGCAATTGCCGACTCAGAACCCAAGATGCCACAAAGATCGCCCCGGCAGGCTCGATCCTGGCACCTCTAGTACAGGAGTCAGACACGCATGGCACGCTGCTGTAGTGAGTATAATGGTACTTTCTTCAATTACATAAACTTAATCGGGCAGAAGCTTCCATAAGTAGATTGTTTCAGTAGACTCATTGAATGAAATGGTATTCTCTGAGCTTGAATGGATGGTCTACTGTCTTCATAGCAGCAGTAGCACGAATCGCTGCAGTTGCTCTACTACAGTACAGTGAACCAAACGGTAGAAGCCAGCACTTCACCTGAACATTAGAAAATGGTCTCTTGATAGTAGAAGACACGTGGACTATCATATCTGCTCCTGACAACTGCAAAGAGTATTAGTGTATGTAACTTCTAAGTAGTTGGCCACAGCGTTGCAGTTTAAGCGAACAGGCCTGCTCGTGATTACATGAAACTTTTTCTGGTTGCTGAGGAAGTTTACGGTTCAATCGCATAAATGAATGTGGTTACTGGGATTCGCAAATTAACGAACAACTAATATTTTTTGACTGTTAGAAGAAGTTGACCACAGAATAAGTACGGAAAAATGAATCGAAACAAATTGTGGGCGTCGTATTTGAGCAACCAAACGCAGCATCAAATCCTGGTGAATTTTAAATCCAGTTCCCCTCTATAAGCATTTACTATATACTGCCTTCTAATGAAATGCGAAATCACAAATGACGTGCAAAGTTTTAAGCATTTCTCTCGAAATTAGTTAAAACGGAGAAGTTAGCACAGATTGTAAGTACTGCATTAAGTGTATTGAAATAGTAAATTTCGATTTCATTCTGTGTAACTTGACAATGATTTTACCCTTCATGATTTCAACTCAAAGCTACTTTTTCATACGATCCGTGTGCATGGAAATGTCTATAGGCATGTTTGGTGGTTTAGTAATTTCAACCCATCAGAATCACGGAAAATATCACCCATGTGTATATGCATGCACCGAGTGTACGTTTTAGGTCTTGAGCAGTACGGCTGGCGCATAATAGCAAAGGTGGCATCGACTGACTTGGCAAAGTCAAATTGTGCGAAGTCTACAAGGCCTGACTTCTCTGGACCTTCAGACAGAAGCGTTAGCTAGACAATTGTGAATCGTTTTGAAGGAGCCTAGATAGCATGAGACATTGGGGAACCTCATCTTATGGAGCAAGATTGAGGCTTCGGAAGTATCAACCGGAGTCATTATTCACTCTTGACGTCTGGCATTCAATTTAGCAGGTCGTGGCCAGCACAAATGTCTGACGGTCCATACAAGTCAAGCCTCATGCAGGGATTCTACGTTTCTGTCGACAGACTGTATGCCCCTTCTCTCTTCTTCCATGCCGTCGCCTCTGTCGGAGAAACGGAGGCTTCAATTAATCAATAGATTTATGATAATAGTAAATATCACTTTGTCACTGCTACAACCTATAATGAAGCATCAGCTGATTTCATGGGACAGTTCACTCAAATATCGACTTTTTGTATCGTTAGAATTGTATTGTGCGTTACTTGATAATAAATTATTTCACTTGTTGGCTCATATACTAAAATTGTATTGCACTATACAAGATTTTGAAGCCAGCTAGTAACACAACCCCTCCTTTTACTGGCGTCGTGGAAGACAATTGGATCATGAGTAACTGTCGTATGTTGCAAACAAGATCCGTAAAACTGTGTTTGTGGCTGCCTCTTATTTAGTACTATAACTCAAACTTTAAGGATAGATTCTTATGAAACTTGCATCATGGGTTGTTAGGCATCTTGTGAAGAGAAATAATGAAATAATGAAATTTTTGTGATGATTTGTTGGATCGTTTGTTTGTCTGTATTTGAATATATATTTGTTTGCAAAATAACTTAAAAAGTTGAGGATTGATTATAATAAAATTTTCAAGAATTATTAGAAGTTTTAAAAGACAGAAAGGATCAAAGTTGGGTGATGATCGGTTGATCTTTTTTTTTGTGCGTGTGAGACTAATAAATGTGGAATGGCTTTCAATAACATGATCCAAAAAGTTATGAACGGATGTTCGCGAAAATTGCAGAAGCTGTTATAGCGGTCTAAAACATAAATAACTAGAGCACTCTGAGAGCGCATACCTCCGCCAAGTGAAGCAACGGTTGCAAAGAATTCAAATTGGCTCTGAAACCATAATTTTCTTTATATAAACTCCAAAATCTAATCATTTGTGCCTTTTGATATTATTAAGAGCTTGTCCAATATTCTTGAAAATCCGTTCATAACTTTTTGAGTTATACTGTTAACAAACGTTATGACAAACATGAGTCAAACATACAAACGAACAAACCGATCTGCACCAAAATTTGATCATTTATGTCTTTTAACATTACTAACATCTCCTATAAATTTCATAAAGATCCATTCATTATTTTTTGAGTTATTGTGCTAACAAGCATAAAATTAAACACAGTGACAAACGAACGAACAAGCTAATCATTACCAAAATTCGGTCATTTACTCTTTGTTACTTACCTAACAATTCATGTTAATTTCATCAAAATTCATTTATCACTTTTGAGTTAGAGCGTTGAGAAAAATGATTCAGACAAACCAACAAACAAGCGGATAGACATATCTTCACCAAAAGGTAATCATCTGTTCCTCCTAACATACCTAACAATCCCTGCAAATTTCATTCAAATCGGTATATAACTTTTTGGGTTATCTTGGTGACAGACAAAGAGACAGACAGACAAACACGACGAAAACATAACCTCCTTGGCGGAGGTAACCAGATGCTTTGACTGATGAAAAAGAAATCATAGTTTCAGAACCATTTTGAATTCTGGTTACCGTTGCCTTTCTTGGCGGAGGTATGCGCTCTCAGAGTGCTTTAGTTTCCAGTGCATCGAACTTGAAAAGATCGTATAGCGAAACGGCCACTGTAAGAGCGATGCAGCTAATAGTCCTTTGACGATCGTTCTTTCGAACTCCAAAAATCCCTAATATGATCTCCAAACATGCTGTGGAGTAGGATGGGAGTCGTAGCAGCCAATGCTTTTCCCTGGAAAGATTAAGCGTTTCAAGACGCATCCGTTCCTGAGTCATTCATTCTACTTTTGTTACGCTCCTTAAATAACTAACCTAACGCCCGTGAATATCTGCAGCATCTACAGCTTCTCTAGGTTCTCCCATACACTGTGATTTGTATTCGCTATGTACATCGAAACATCATCTGATTCGACTTTTTGCGTGCGTTGAGTATATCTAATAAATGGAGCGAAGAGCAATATATTCAGACTGTAGAACTCTAATGCTAAAGGCTCGGGGAGGAGGGGGGGGGGTCTGTGTACATTTTTGTTCTACAGTTATACCATGTAGCTATCTTTATATTGCATATGATGAGGACATTAAAAAATAGTTGGGTAGAACTTTCGCACCTGATCTCCCTACTTTCCTTAATCCTATATTTGAAGGCACGCTGATCCCACGCACCTCTACACAACAGTTACCGTCAGGAATAAACCCTCGCAGACGGTGGTACCCAACTTCTCATGATGCTGGTACTTCCTCTCGGTAGATTTGTGGTACTTAATCTTTTTCGCAACTGGTACCACCTGAGAGCGAACAAACCAGTGGTGCTTGTAAACTCTTTTATTTTTATTTTTTTTTTGGGGGGGGGGGATAGTGGGAGGAGGGGCGGGCAAAATCATCGATTCTTAATCGATTGTTCTGAAATTTGCACAGTGTATATATGTTTGAAAACGAAACACATTTTACGTCAAAAACTTATCCGATTTTGGCCTCAGTTTTTAAGATAATGGGAAATATATATGCATTCTTTAAAATCTGAAAACAATAGAACTCAATGAGTTTTCATGCTAGAAAAAAGACAGTTTTGGAATCCTTGAAACAATCCTAACAAAACAATAGAGCAGGATCTTCCAATTTTGCCCCATAATTTTATTTTTTTTTATTACAGCTCAAAAGCAAATCTTTTGTTTTTCCGAATAATTTAGTTAGCAATCGAACGAAATAGAAAATGAAGAATCCAGCTCTATAGTTTCGTTAGGAATGTTTGAAGCATGGCTGAACTACGTAACAGGTTATTTCACGTGCCGGTAGCGCGTTAAGCCCTGTTATGAATATTATGATCTATGTATATATATATATATTCTCACAAGTTGTCTCGCCAATTAATTAACATTGCTGAGTAATCAACAGAGATATTTTACTCAAGTTTTTTCATTATTTTGAATTTATTTCTCATATACAGTCTGTACTAGCGTTTTACTTTCATAAGTATTTCGAATAAATTTCCAATGTGTCTTCTTTCTTAAGCAAAATTCTGCAGAACATACCATGAGTCATTGCTTTAGCACAGCTTTGATAGCTTAAAAAAATCGGTACGACAGCTGTGTTGAGGATATAGAGGGACAACATGAAGGCTTACTATGTTTACATATTCACGACCAGGAACCAACGGTTTTGAGAGGGTCTGTTGGCCTTTGTAAGAAGGGTGTATTGTTTAAGTTGAGTTATTAGACACTTTCGTTCAGAATTTATAGATTAATAGGACGGAAAGAAAATTATGTTGGGGAAAAGCTTGAAGGTTAATACTTAGGGCCTTCTAAAAGAGAAGTTAGTCTGGAGAAGGCTTTTGTGAAAGCAAGGTGCGCTTTCCCTCTCGGAGAAAGTGCCTGTGGCCTTCCTTCTTGGCGGGATTCGCGTTTCAATCCCTCGATTTTGATTCGCTGCTTCGCACGGAATAGCCGAGCTCCGGTTTTGGCCCTCATCGGGAATGAGCCTCTACCGTCTCCAATGCAAAGTGCTTTGTTCAATACGAGACGGTGATTCTTTATATCCCGTCGAGTGTTGCGACGTTTACATTTCAGCCATTTATGGGAGAGGACACGATCCTAACGCCAGTCTGTGCGTGTCATCAATGGCAAGTATAGTGCTGTGACTTCACTTCGGAATAATTCAGCATGAAGCACAACTTTCATCAAACTACACCTTTTCTCGCTTTATAACCACATACGTTCAATATAAACCTACCTACTTCAAATTTAACAACGACGACCCATTGAATATAGCAGAGAATAGAAATATAAAGCCTGTGGCGTAAAAAATAGGGGCAACTACAAAGCATAGCGACAACCAGGGAAATGAATGACAGCGAAACTATATATAACAACACAGGAATACTATGTCGTGACAGACCCGCTTTACTATAACAAAGTTCAAAAAAGAAAACAATGATGCAAAAAATAGTAATGTACGTAAATGTTATTATACAAATTTACAATTTATGTAACAGTTATTTACATAAGCGAAATTAACAGCGAATTGCAGCAGTCAAATACCTAGCGTAGTTACATTGCATATCGAGACTATACATACAAAATCTTGACAAACACAATTAACAATAAACATCTGATGTGGGATATTAACCGAACTTTGGTTAGAAGATAATATCCTCTCGGTTCAGGCACTTCAGCAAATAGCTGTTGGCATGGGTGTAGGTGTCTGCCACTGTGGCTGGAGTGACCGACGGCACGCGCGTGTCAATGAGGCGACAGAGAACCTCCTCCCGGTGCTGAGGTAGCGACTTGCCAGCTCTGCGCGCTGCCTCCACGGTGCATGTCTCCCCGATGTCATCGAGACGATGCTGCAGTGTTATCTTCAACACTGCAAGGCAGTTTTCTCTCGGGTTGAGAAAGGGTGACCAGGGTGGAAAGTAGCAGACGTGGCGATCTGGCGACATCCCCTGCACTGATCCATGGCTCAAGGCGTAGTCCATAATGAGAACAGCGTCAGGTTCATCCTGAAGAATTATCCCCAACGAATGCATGCAAGAAACAAGCAAAAACCTCTTGAGTCGTTGAATGCTTGTTGGTTTCATAGAAGAAAAGGCCGGCTCTATCTAAAATTGCAGCAATGACAGTAATGTTGCCGTCCTTACCCCCACCAACTCTCTTGCTACACGCTCTGCCCAGACTCACTGCCAGACGTTCGTCTCGTGTATAGGTAAAACCACATCTCATCAATGTAGATCCGGTGCTGTAGAAAGGTTGTTTCGTTCATATAGTGGGCGTTCTCCCGTCGGTTCACCTTCGTTGCCTCGGCGTTACGCTGCGTGGGGACATCGCGACACTGTTTGACGGTGATCAGTTCGCCGTCCAGTGCACGAGCAACTGTGGTATCTGAGACGTAAGGCTTCCGGTCGAAAGTGGCACCGAGTGCTATTGAGGCCTTTGACGGTGGTAGTTGGAGTCGCTTCGATCAACATTACGAGCAAGTCCTGGCTGTCATTGTCAATCATCTATCTGCGACCACAAGCCTGACGCCGGGTGGAAACAGATTGTCGCACTTTGTGAGGCCTGGAACACATTGGAGCAACAAGCGACGTGCAACGCAACAAATTCGCTACTTGAAGAAATATAACTGCGAGCGCTGCTTTGAACTGGCCGCACTATCGCAAGACAGATCGCATGTCGCCCGTCTTCAAACGTTGCTTGCTACAAATTTTCATGCAATTCGACAGCAGGCGTTGCGCTGATTCGGCTCTATTCATAAGCCATATATCAATAATTGTTTGCCAAATTTTCTACGCTTAACAAGAAAAATTGAAAACTGTTAAAAGACCTAAATATATTTTCTTTGTTGTTAATGGTAGAGGAATGCTGCTCTAACGAACACATAGCTAGGTAATATTTATTTAACGTACGCGGTAGGCATCATCGGAGAACAACGCCTGATGAGCAAAGTTTTGGCGATAACTGAACAAGTCTACGAAATCAGATAGACTCAGAGATGAATAACTATTATTTGGCTCATATATAGATACTTTTACATAATTTTCCTCAAGGAATTTACGTTCCTACAAAAAAACTTTTATCATCTCAGCTGAAGCAGTCAAAGAAATAAGCTGGTGGCGAGGCAGTAGGGAAAGATGCTAGGTGCCGCCACACTCTCAATTTAAGCAATACAGTTAAGTTTTCTAAGGAAATTCTGCAAGAGACTTGATATTACCCAACTTCTAATATTTCTTGAAGCTTAAATGGTGGAAGTTGCCATTTGTATGCTGTCCAGTGCAAAGATTGAGCACCAGAAGAAGTTAATATGCTGAGTTGTGCTCAAGATATTTAACTCACAAGTTAGCCCCCACATGACTCAACTCATGCTCGAAACTACATATATTGCATTTTAGTATTCTATAAGCTTAACTTCTAATCGCCAACGGTAGCTTCATGAGTTAATCAGATAAATGTTCAAGAGCATTCGATAATATGGCTATAACATTTTCAACTGTAAGCGTCTTATTTGCGAAAATTATTGAAAATTTACAGGCGCAACTTGGCTGCAGTGTTACACATCTCTGCACTACAAAGCCAATTGGAAACCTAGCACAACTTATGCTATTTCGTTCGCTGATTTTTTGTCTTACTTAAGCTATTGTATGAATTTAGAAGCAGTCAGTGTTGTAGAAATATTTTGTGTAGCTTTCACAGAAGCATGCTGCAAAATAGTGTCTTCTTTGCCAAAAATGATCATAAACTCTGTATAGTGAGTTCACTGAGCTTGTGGCCCGCGGCCGCCCGCCTTATACTCAATAACAAGAGCGAAGTCAAGCCTGAACTACGTAAAGAGTAACTTCTAGATATGGGTCCAATAGATTTTGATAACTTTCGTGCAACTTATCAACTACGCTAAACTGTAAGTTTAATTCCAAATGGAGTATTAATATCATGGTTAACATAATTTCAACGATGTGCGTGTGGCGGTATCTGGCATCACACCTTTCTCTGAATCTGTCTGCGCCTCTAGTGCAATATTCAAAAGATACTACCTTTCACACTCAAATTTTTCTTTTAAACAAATTGACCATTCATATGGAAATTACAGTTATATCGCAATAGCAAATGCCACATATATTTACTACGGGGAACAGTTCGTTGAATTAACTACTTCACAAATGTCACTATAACGGGGTTGAACTTGGAAATGTGAAACTATAGACTATTTTGTTATGACAGCGTCCTCTTTATTGATTATATCGTTAATGAGTAAACATTATTGTCATTATATTAGGCAGTGCTGCATTTTATCTCTAATAAAAGCTTCGATGGATTATTAAAACACACCGCGCGTACTAAATAGGCGAATGTTATCTGCTACCGAGTTGATAAGCGTATAAATCTCGCCAATTTCTGGAAATGCGTTTATCAGTTTTCGTTACGTCCATGCCAAGAAAAACTATCAATAATACACAACGTGAATCGATTATTAGCACAATTGCAGTTTCGCAATTTTGTCCTCTTATATTTTGTAGTTACGTCGGCGAAACTTCACACCGCTTTTCAAGAGTAGATAACGTACATACGCACTCACATAATTCATGTTGCTGCCGTATCGCGTAAATGTGATCGATCATGAAACGTAGCTCTTGGTCACACTCAACATACTTCTAGGGAAAATCGTATTGCATCGCTTGTTGCTTCAAAGTGTTCCCGGCCTAAGATCCAACAATGGATTAAGCCGTGGTACGCTTCACTCCTAGTTCTTGAGCAGTAACAAGGAAGTCTTCATTAGCCAGGTACTTGTCTACGATGCGTTGTTTGTCAACCTCCGAAATAACGGCGCCGCGATGAGGAAGCATTTCTAGGAGCTTCTGAAATTGATGCAGCAACAGCCATGAACTGTTTAGGAATAATGCTAGTACACACATGAACCGGCCACGTCAGAGCTGTTCCGGAAAATTCCATTCCTTTCCAGTCAGGGGATGATTTAAGATTGCATCATCCACTGATCAGAGAGTAATGAAATTTAATCCCATAATACATACGCAGTTTCAATTTGTACAATATTGAACATTTAAGTGCAGAAAAATGATTTCTTTCATCAAAAGGAGTTTCTACAATGCTGACACAACTTATGACTTTTTGTTGCTATTTATTGCATCTGTGAAAGTATTTTGAAGCTGTACGTGATGCTGACTATATGAAGCTTGTTACAAGATTTGATCATTCGTTACAGAAAATGAACGTCGGTTGCTACTTTATGAAAGTGTGCTACAATTTGAAGCAATGTTATATTTATTTGTCTCTGTCACTACATTCTGCAGATGTTATCAATTTGGCAGCATCATCACTGGATTTCTACTGAAGGCTGTTATATTTTGAGCCGCGGTTATTAATTTTGTTTGTTGTGATATCTTTGTGCAAACTGTTACTAGATTGTTTTGAAGTGTTGTTATCAAACAAAAAAAACAGGTATGTGTACGGAGTATTTTCTACGTCGAGATTTTCGGCCCCTATCTAAGAATTAATAGGCTCTTAATTTTTTACACAGACCGCGTGTATTATCGATATCAACCGGATGCAGTTTATATTCGTAATAGACCAGGATACTGAAGTACAAACGTCTGCAGTTCGCCATCGTAGTGCTTTGGGCCTGATTAATTAAGGCCATTGGGGCTGTAGTTCAACCAGCGTACTGAGTGTTTCAACGAGTAACAACCAGATGCAGTAACCCCTTATCACCGGCACGGGGCACTTCAGTTTGCATCATAGCTTGGCAGTGGCCCCTCTCTTAGAAAAAACCTGCTTTTATCTACAGGTTCAACGCATGGTGACTTTATAGTGCACCAGTCTTCAAGAATCGTATCAAGTATCGTTACAGCGCGTTTCATCAGTTAAGTGATCATCAGCTCCAGTTGGGTCACGCGGCGTTCAAGCGACAACATCTAGTAGGAGTAGCTGAAGTTAGTCTGCAATAAATTGGGAATATTTACGTCATCAGGATAAAATCGAGGCTTGGGCCTCGGACAGCATTTGACCATCCAGTCCGTGGGAATGGTTACAGGTTGCGTACCCGAAGATGCACTGAAAGTACATAAAGAATATTATAATAGTGCTATATCGTCTCTCAACTCTAGAAATTAAGTGTAAAGAAAAGCAAAAATGAGAAAAATCCGAAACCACCGCGGGATATTATTAACATTACAAAGGGAGACCCCTAGCGAGGTGTGATAACGGGAGAGATGCGGTGCAGTGTACTGTAGCTGAATGAATTGCTTATAAATTCCTTTATTTATAAGTATTTCGCATAAAAAATCAACATGTATACTCTTCAGATATTCATACGTGAGTTGAAATACAATTTGAGTCATCACATCATTGGTAAAATTATAATAAAACTCCATCAATGAACATTTCTAAGAGAACAGTAGAAAGTATACAACGGTATACGTACATTTTGTATGATAACAGTGACAGTTTGTTTACTAATGCAGGCAGGGTGCATGTGTTGCGGAATTGTTGGGCGCCTGCTGTATTGCAGGGACTGTACTGTCTACGTACACAGTACAATCAATGTACTATGAGTGTACACAACAATATTCTTAAAATGATAGATTGCGTTTATGCGTTCATGCTGGGTGGTGTTGTGCCTTGTGATCTGGCGCATCGTCGCAGAGTTGATGGGGTCTGTTTTCTGTATAAAATCTATAACTGCCCCAGTCATCCACTGTCTGAGTTTCTTCCGGATGCATTTGTTCGGGTGAGGTATACTCGGCAGACTGGTGCTCTTCATGAGTTTGCCTTGGAACCGTTACGATGCCGTACGGGGCAGTATTCCCGTTCGTTTTTTTATCGTGTGTGGATGTTTAGAATGGTTTTGATGGCTCGGTCTTTGCTGGTGCTGGTATTGGCAGCTTTAAACGATCTGTTCACAGAGCTATTCAGTGATCTCGGATCTTCTTTTTTTTCATTCTTTTGTTTTCTCCACCCGTTGGGCTGGTTGCGTGGGGGTTTGTTAACCTCATGGAGTTTCTCCGTTCCTACGTCGCTAGTCTGGTGTGATTTAATAATAATAATAGTAATAATACAATGGACTGCACTAATGTAGCCTCGTTTAGTTAAGGTTGTCGCAGTGCATAGAGGGTTCGTTGTCCATGAGTAATTATAACTTTGGGATAAAGTTACATGCAGATACGCAGTATAAGCAGAAGTTGAAACGTACTGTACGGCGTTGCCGGCCGTACGACGCAGGGGTGTTTTTCACTACACCGCCCGTCTCTTTTAGCGACCATTTCTCATGAGATCTACGGTATTTTCATTTATGTATGGTATTTTCACACAAATTTTTACACAAAACATGAAAAATGTCATTTAAAGAAAAGTCACAAGTTTCCAGCAACTCAACTGAGTTTTGAAAAGAATAAAATGCAAGATTCGGTCGGGTGCCGCGCACTACACCGCAGGTCTCCCTTTGTAGGGTTAATGGAAATGTGGGGTGGACTAAGGTGTATTTAGGTAGCTGGGAAAATTTGTAATAGACTGTGCAAAATTAAGCAAAAATAGAAAAAGTAAGCGTAACGACCTGGAAAGTGAGTATTGTAAGTGAGGTTGACCACGATGTTTTAGGTAAATGAGAGAGTTTTGTAATAGACCGTGCGAATTCGATCCTAAACTTCAAATAACTTGCTTATAATGCAGCGACACGTATGGCCTTCTTTATTGATCGGGAGACGTTGGGCCACAGCTCTCAGTGAATGAGGAAGTGTCTTTCTTATAAATTATCACAAAATTGATGTTTGCCTTTGGCACATTTCACGGTAAAAATTGTCATTACTGCCAAGACAAGCAGTGCGACCTCACAACGTGAGTTGGGCTTTTCGGCAGAGCCTCCTAAATTCGCCATGATGTGTAATGTCACGTTCGACATCATGGATGGATGAGGTACTATTTTTTTTATTTCTCACGGTATTAAATTGATCTTTCTTACTAACTACAAACATCATTAATTTTTTCGAATGCTTGAACTTGCGAGAATGCGTTGCATTCACGAATTTAATGCGATCGAATTGGAAATTATTTAACGCTTTTTTCCCTCACATAATCTGTCTTCTTGATGCCCATGTGAGGTGTACGATCGATTTAGGACGTTTCATGAGTTTCAATAATGCGTATTTCGTTTATCTTTTCGTATACTTTAATTCTGCCTCTTGCTTACAATAAAATTGTTTCATTATTTATTGTGTGTTTCATTTAGCATCCATGCCGGGGCTCACATGTAGTCGGTTCAAGATGTTTATTTTTCATTCATTTCATTCATGTGTCATGGTCAATAATTATTATTTTGCATTGTTATCATTTTCATTATTTATTTATATTTTGTAGGGGAGGTCACCCGCCTTTTCCAAATAATGACGTCATGTTCATATAGATATATACTAACTATTCTAAAGGCCGTAACAGCCCCGCCCACTCCTTTTCAGCTGTGACGTCAGGTGGAAAGATAGCAAACAGTGTTAATTAGTTCATACCTGTTACTTGCGATATAAATACTGTGGTGTGAGCGCGGGCTTCCATGAATAATAAAAAAAAAAAGAAGTGTTATCATTTCTGTATAATCACAGCTGTTACTATGCGAAGCAAAACTCCATTTGCTAGAAATGAGGCAATAGAGCGTCAAACAAATAGGTTGAAAGATGAAGAAGTCAACTACAACAAAATAGCTAAGGTTTCCTAACTAATTATATGACTTATTTTGTAATCATCGTACATCATTTTACATACTAGTGCGCACCGTCATGAAAAATTTTCGCGGAAGACCATGCCTTGCAGGAAAATTAACCACAGTTGCATACGTATGGAGAAATAAATGTTCAATAATATTAATAATAATATTATCGGCGGAGTATTAAATGCTCTAGTAGTATTGTAAGTTCAAATTTATAAACTTTACTTGTAAAATTTGTATTGCAAAGAGCTTTGCTCATCAAAATATTACAAATTGTCAAACGGAGGAATGTTTTTTTTTACTACAGTAGTTCAAGCTTCGCGCATCAGTTGTTCAAAGGCGGTCTTTCAAGTAATTAAATAGTTCCCCCGTCGACATTGCATTTTGTTTCGAGTTTTCCGAGAGAATCGTAATTATATTATTGGGGCAACTTGGCTAGACAAGCGTTCAAAGGCTAATAAGAAAGATTTCGTTTCAAGTTTCATGGCTTCTTTAAGAGAAATTTGTGCTTTTTGTGTTTACTTTGAAAAATATTGGAGGGAAAGCTGAATTACTCATAATTACTACGTAGTAGTTTATCATTTAGCTGGGGCAAAAAATGTTAGAAGTACAGTAGATGTTACAGTTGAGAGCGAGAACTTATTACACTATATTGCTGCCAAAACCCACTTTTTGCGCGGCTCCGGAGCTTCAGGAAGACGAAGAAGGTTCACCAAGTTCTTTTTTCCCGTGTTCAAAATAGTCAAACATCAATTATCAGCAGCACATGGTGGCCGAAATGAAGGTACAAATGAATCAGGAATACTGTTGATACTTGCGCAACACCGACGTTCTTCGCTCCACCTGACGTCATACGAGGAGATGCGCAGAACCGTCTCAAAATGGTCAAGCGATGAGTTAACCTGTTACGTAGTTCAGCAATATTTTCAAGGATTCCAAAACTGTCATTTTTTTTCTAGCATGAAAACTCATTGAATTCTTTTCTTTCAAAGTTTCAAGAAAAATACGTTTCTATTAACATATATTAATTTTCCCATTATCTCAAAACCTACGGCCTAAATCGAAAAAGTTGTAGGAGTAAAATGTGCTTCTTTTCTCAAACATGCATAATTATTTGTGCCCGGACATTAAGTAAGAACGGTTTAAGCGCTTCAAGCAGTAAAATAAGCAAGCATAGCATCCAAAATAAGCGCTAATGTTGACGAATTTAAGCATTGTACTGTAGGCGGGAAAAATACAAAGCAAAATAAACACCAACATTTTCCTACTATAAGCGCTTGAAACAGAGAAGGACATCGTTTCAAACATTTTTGGAGCTCTGTCAACACGAAAAACATCTCTGAAGCCGTGCGCAGACGAGCGACATCTTCGCTCATTTCTACCAGACAAAATTGTCCGATCACCAAGTTTGGCACGACATTTCAATGCACACGTAGCGGGGGAAACGCTCTTGCAGCGGCAATATCCCACGGTAAAGTTTTTCGAAGTTGCGTGGAATAGAAATTGTAAACATTGGTTAATTAAATTTTATTGCTTGTTTACACCCCGGTTTTTTAGTCAACGTGCATATTACCCAGCAATTGAATACAAACAAAATTTTTAGATGTTAGTTTTCTGTGGATATCATCTTTGCAACCTGGAGACAAAATACTATTATACTTTTGATATTGCAGTTAAAATCGCCACCATTTAACGTAGAGTTTAAAGGAAAACAAAGGCGCTACATTCAATGGAAGTAACTGATAGTTAGTAGGGAAACCTGGACTTTAAGTTGCTTTGAATTTCCCCAAAGGTGCGAAAAAAATTCGCCTAGACGCATCTCGCTGAACTCGCTTCTCAGGTAACTTCTCGCCGAGTCTGGTGGAGCATTTGCGGGAGAAATGCCACTCTCGACAATATTGCCTCATGCCTGCATTGGGCTTTAACGAGCATTACTCGGGGAATAGACCTTCAACGTTCCGCTCTAGGTAACAAAAAGTAACACCCATCATAGAATTAACCTTTTCCGCCCATAAGCCTGCAAATTTGCCTCAATTAGTAAGTGAAAGTTTCGGTGACGGAATGGAAAGAACATTTAGAACTATTTTGAAGGTAAGCAACAGTTGTAAAAGCCAGTAGAAATAGTAAGTCAAGGTCAGTGCTTAGACAAACTCAGTCGGCATAGGCTAGCCTGAAAAAAGTTTGAAAGTTTCTTGGGAAATTTGGGCTCTTCATGTGGAAAGCTACAGAAGCCACACATGTTTTTTT